>NNCF01127117.1:597481-628026 GCA_002313205.1 Laupala kohalensis | reverse complement strand
GTATGTTTTAAATAATGAAATAAATCAAAGAAAAAACAATTACACCACATCAAGGATGATGTAATTTTTTATAATTCCCAGTTTTAGAAGGTTAAAATCAAATTTTTATCTTTCCTTAAAAAAGTGGGGGGGGGGGGGCTGCCTCCCACGTCCCCCCCTTAATCGCCGCCACTGTCTGGAGTGTTCTATGCAGGCTAAACTTTGCAATACTTGTAACAACACAATCATCCTACCGTAACTCTGGAATACCTGTTGCAATTTCAACAAAACTTGATGCACAGACGACTCACTATCTAGCAACAAGCACTGTGGAGATATCCCTGACAACCCTAGGGTGGAAAGGGGGTGACGTATAAAAATAATGGAAAAATCCGATTTTACATTTGAAACTGTAGTTTTCAGAGCGGTTGGGATGGATTAGGACACGCCCGATGCTTCGTAAGTGCACAATCAGTCCACTTTGGAGACCCTTAGCATCCCTGGTGAGGGGTGGGAGTGGAAGGCAGATAAAAATAATAATAACGGCCGGTACTGATTCTGAATACAACTTATTTTTTGCTGTTTCAGAATAGCAGAGTCACAATTCCAACACCGTCTAAATCCACGATAACCTCATATGTGGGAATATACTCCTTTTGGGAAGAGGTTGAAATATATATTGCCAAAAAGGACCTTATCATTCGGGAATTGTTCTATATAATTCTCTGCCCAAGAATATAAAAGATATTATGAAATTGAATATCCTCAAATCCGCGGTTAAGAACTACCTCCTGCACCAGTGCTTCTACACTGTAAAAGAATTTATTGATTTTAATAAAAGTTAAATCCGTCTTGTACTTTATCACGCCATTGCTGTAGCACTTTTTAAATAACTTATAACAATTTCAAAAACTATTTTCTTGCATGATTGTGTTGTCTCATGGCTCATATTAATTTAGTTTTATGTGAATAAATAAATAAATTTATTGTCAAAAAACAGTACAAACTGCGTATGACCACGTGGAGGGGAAAAAAACTAATTTACTCTCCGGAAGCAAGCAAGGGACCATCCCATCAATTCCGATCAAGGGCCCGATGTGTACTCAACTTTGGCACGGTTGTGTACATTAATTCTGTAGCCTCATCCTGACCCGGGTTTTTCTCCGTTTTTCTTTCGGGAAGAGGCGGATTTCTTATGCAGGTTCTGTAGGTTTTGTCTAGGGCCGTGTTTATTGTAACAATAAATCGTGAATTTTGTGTATTTTTTCAACTCTTACGATTTTTAAACACTATACTCAGAATAATCTATAGTTCGATAATAATTTGTACGGGTAAATTTTTTGCGTTAAATTACAAACATATTGACATTCTTGTATTAAAACTTGGAGCTAACTTTTTATCTTATCTAGGAATTTTTGCTGAAATTTTTGTATCGACCTCTGCTTTGGAGCCCTTGATCGGATTTGACGGGATGGTCACTTGCTTGCTTCCGGAGAGTAAATTAGTTTATTGTCCTCCACGTGGTCATACGCAGTTTGTACTGTTTGTTTGACAATAAATTTATTATTATTATTATTATAAAAGTAAACAAAAATGTCTGGTATTAGTGTTGAGATAATACTTTTCTGGACCACTGAAATAAGTAGTAACATTCACGAAGATGCTCCGTATACAATCTTAGAGAAGGGATGGCGTGTACAAATTATGGTAACGAGACACTCCTAGCACCCAATGGATCGGGGTGGTAGGTAGTGGGTTTATACATAAAAATCATTAAAATATATTTTGAAATTAAGAAAATTTGCAATTGCATTGGATGAAATCAATACATAAAATTTGCATAGATAAAAGCGAGATACCACTCACTGACTAATGTGACGTAGTATATAAATTTATAGGATGAACTAACTCAGGGTAGCCACTTCGCTACAACCAGTATGATTGAATTCAGACAATTTAATGACACAATTGTATAAAAAAGGGTTTATTTTCCAAGTAATTACAGTTTGCTACACAGCACACACCACCCAAACAGACCGTCCCAAGAGTAAACTACTTTTCAATGGGCCACCAGTCTACTACCACCGACCCGCAGCCGGCAAAGAGTCACCCTCCCAGTGAATTCTCTCATGACACCGCAGCATTATGTAAGAGGCGCGAAGCCAACCAATACAGAGAAGTACTCAGCAACACCCCACAGACATGTTTGAACCGAATTGCTTCTCTCTTATGCACACCGACCCGCAGCAGGTGAGTGTCACTCTCAGCGCACTCGCATAAGTCAACAACATCTCTGTCGAAGCATGCACGCTTCGCTTTTATAGTTTCCGGTTGCCACTTCCACTTCCACAAACCTTATTAAGGATCCTGTCTCGTGGCTACAATTCCAAAATAGAATCCGTTCACAAGGTCACGTTTTACACCATGTTGACTGGAAACTATTTATTTCTACATGTCAATTTTAACATGTATCCCTTCGTGCATAGCAGAGACGAAGAGCTCGTCTCTTGACACCCCCGCGGCGCCATAGAACTCGCTTAACGGATGAAGGGTTTTTTCGAACCATGCATACGCTTTCGGCTTTTAGGCTGACCTCCCAAGGTGCACGGACAGAGGCTGACCATTCACAACGGTACACTAATCACGAACTCTCAGGGACTATAAAACCTACAAACTTGAATTTTATCAGGTAGGTTCCTTACTGGGAGAAGGCATACACTGAGAAAAGATTTTACAAAAATCTACCCTTAAGGGGGACCAAAAGGAGGTAAGAAGATTTTTTGAAAGTCTTATATTTTTAAAGTTAGAGACATTAAAACCGGTATTGAGGTTTATTGCGTGATTTGCGTTCCTAGAATCGTACTAATAAGCAAGCACTAATTTTATTAAAAGCAACTCCAAAAAACCCTACATTCAGAAATGAAAGCACCTCAGCAAGGGAAATATATACAACAAAGAGTCATCGGTTAAAATATGTAATATATAATAAATTGAAAAGAGAACTGTGAGTTCAGTTGCTACTGTAGAACTCCCAAACTTTGTGATACTTTTTGAGGTTTCTAAATGTAACTCTCTTAATATTTCACGCAGAAGACTGGGGATTTTACTCAACATAGACACACATCTCATCTTCCGAGTGCCATCTTTTAACATAATTCTATCCCTTATAGGTAAGGAGGGGAAACTTTATTTGGATTCACTCTCTTGTTTATATGGAAAACTCACCCAAAGTGGATCTGTCACATTGTTGTGGTGCCTGTTTTAGATTCTACACATTCTATTTGCTAAATAATACACAAAATTAATAACTTTTAGCAAACCTAGCAATTTTAAGAAGCAAAAATTAGCTTTTTTGCTTTCCTTACATTTTTTGAATGAAGGGTGTCATGAATGAATCGAAACCTCTTTTTAACAATTTTTTTATTAAGTAAAGAATATGAAAATGGGTAGAAGGACATACAAAACTTCAAAAAATATTTTGCTTACATGGAAAAGTCAGAAAAAATCACAAATCGTTCATGTAAGAAAAGAAGTAGACAAAAAGAAGGAATAGAACAAGCGAATTCTTCAGGTCTGTAACAAAAACACCTGGTTTGATCTCTCGTTGTGGATCCATTCGGTGAACAATTTGTTGTGCCTTGTACCACACAGTCATATGTGTTGTGTAGCATGAGTCCACTACTCGTTGCCTTGACAAACGTCATTTCTGCATTAATGAAAACGAAAATAAGTCATCTAGACGTCATAAAATTGTAGAAAAAAACTAGTGTCACGTTGTTTGGTACCTAACTTCTCATTTTCCGCAAAAAAACTGAATGAATTAACTTTTCGAATAACCAAAGGTTTGCATTTTGTAGCTGATATTATCAAGATGAAAATAAAAACGTACCAGGTTTCTCAAAACAAGGGAGATAGAAAGACCAGAGGAGACTATATCAGACGCACTAAAACGTGAAAACTTTGCAATGAACTTGATAACACATAGACACTTGTTGATAATGGCATATACCACAGTAATCCCTTCCACTTCTTCCAAACAGGTTTATTTGGGAGTTGAAGGTTGTTCACCTGAGCCGTTGGTGTGCTGTGTGTGCCCAAAACCCCGAGTGTCACAATGTTGGGACCCTGTCACAAAATTGGGCAGTTTTACGTTAAATAGGTGACCGAAAATACTTTTTTCATTGTCAGTGGTGAGCTGGCTTCCAGCAATAATTGTATCATCCACAATTATTTGTTCCAACTAAATGGTGTTTGATTAACTCCTGAGGTAATAAAAATTAAATTCATGAGTGCTAGTTCTCTTTCGAACGGTGAGTCATTAGGTTGTACAGTCACGGGACGAGACGCAATGTTGAAATATGAATGCAAAACTGCACGAAAAATAGAACATACGCAATTTCCCAATTCTTTCGCGCCAGAATGCAGGGTAAACAGCACTGACGTCAGTTTCTGTCCTTCGAGACTGGACGGCTGTCTGTACTTTGCATACAATTTTGGAGTCCAAATTTAATCGCTTAAAGCTCGTATCACACGATGCATTTTGTGCTCGAATACTGCGCGCAATTTATTCTTCTTATGTCCTTTGATACCTGTGGTTCAGTCAACTGTGATGTTTGTAGTGCTGTNCTCCCCCCCCCAAAAAAAAAAAATTATATAAGACTCCCACCCAAATTTTAAGACTCCCCACCACCACCACCACCAAAATGAATCTCCCCTGCTTTGACTCACTTCCATGTAATATTACCATACCAATGGTGAAAATCCACTGCATATACTTTTTCATACGTTTTTAAAAGCGTTATCTATATTATCCAAAACTAATTTTATAAAGAAAACAATATTTAAATAATTTCACAAAAAAATCATATCCGATTAAATAAAGCATCTACGAAATTATTTAGTGCATGAATGTTTGATGATAAGTTATCCGAAATGTTAGATAAAATAGTTTTCAGATCAAACTTGATTCAGATTGTTTCGAACGTGTCACAAAATTTATGAAATACCCATAAAACCACACATTTGAAAGACGAATTAACAACATTCATTTTATTGAAAACACATGTATCTGTCTAATTTTGGAAAACACTAATTCGGTACATATACTTAATATATCAAGAGAAATAAATTACGACTTTCGACCTTTTCAGAGGCAATTTCGACGTATCAATATATGCTTCATTCGTAACTTCTTTCCTAGGAGTCTGAGACACCGCAATACTAATTATACTTGGAAGTTTAATAATAACAAATTTCAAGTAGGTGTGGTCAAATTAACCGACCCGACCGAAACCTATCGAACAATTTTCGGGTCGGGTCGGTTTTGGTTTGTGATGTCGGTTGAAAATCTAACCCGAAACCCGATCGGTTCACTCATCTGGTTACTGAAACTAATTCTTTTCATAAGTCAACTGAAACGATGTATCCTGTACATCAAAACAGATTTTGTCTTCATCTTCCCTCTTCCAGTCCCTGCATTGTAACACGAAGTAATAAAACAATTAAAAAATAAAATACCAGTTAAATTCTTGGAATATCATGTACATAAAAATACATACTTTAGCAATATTAAGATAAGGTTAACCGTTAACTATAGTATATTCTTACCGTTAAATTATTTAGCCAAATAGTCAAGGGAAATCATTAAAACCTATATATTTATAACATAGATATAGAAGTACATATAGTTAGAGTTTGTGGTGTTTAAGATAGGATGGATAAATAAAACATGACTGGTATTTCAACAGCCCATACAAAAACGCATTATTTCCACTTCAGAATACTTTCGAAAATAAAAAGTTTAAGTGTTAAGTTGCGGAACTAAATTATTGAAAATTTTACCAAAAATATAAACAGATTCCTAGTGTTTATTGGTAGAATACTCTATAATATCACAGTTATCGAATATTAGATATTAAATTCAGTGATTTGCAAAAATGAGTAAATCATTTATAGTATTACTACATCACCTTATCTGCCCTGAGGAGCAAGCAGTAACATTGATCGTATGTACTGGTATATCTACTACAGTCAAGTACAGTTATTAATTTTCATTTTAACAATTAGTCTTAATTTAAAAAAATACANCAAGTACAGTTATTAATTTTCATTTTAACAATTAGTCTTAATTTAAAAAAATACATTTCTATATAAATTAAACAAATAATCCGTTTTCGGGAATTGATGATAATTTTCAAACTGATGTGATTGGCTGACCTTTCGGCGAAGGAGAGTGATACGTCAGTGCCTCTCATTTATCATTATCAAGAAGACAAAATTATTGCTTGTGACCTTAATTTTGAGATCTTGAAGTGCTAGAAGGGCAATAGTTATAAACAAAACGCAATATACAGTTTTATCCATGGTGGCCTGAGATACTGTATTAGCTGTTCCTTCTGCATTTAATTATATTTTTCTTTATTATTTTGTGTGTGTGTGGCTCTAAGGCTCTTCGACATCAAAGGTCATTGGAACCCTAAAAACTTGTACAGGTAGGGAAAATGCAGTTACGCACTAGGGAGAGCCAACATGCAGTTACGCACTATCCCCGCGTGTGGTACTCGTCGAATAACTCAACCATACCCATTAAAAACCCTCCTGAATTACAACATACCAAAAACATATCAACACATACATCAAAACATTGAGAACAAAAAAGTAGGGGAGAGACAAAATATGAGGGGGTACAAAGAATGAGAAGTAGGACAAAAAATGAGGGGGGGGGCAAAAAATTGAGGAAAATGAAAGCCCTATTAGCGTCGGGATCGAAAAGAACAAGAGGTGACCAAGGAAGGTCAGGAAAGAGAAAGGAAGGAGCAAGACACAAGTAAGTGGAAGGAATGTCATACTCAACTCGGGTCCCCTTGTTTGCCAAACACAATTTTACAGACAATCAAACGTTAAATATTTATACCAATTTTGGTTTTAATTCATTTTTCATTAAATACGTTACATGCTTCATACTTACTTCATTTAATTTTGATTTAGTCTGTACTGTTTTTTGACAATAAATTTATTATTATTATTATTATAATTCATAAAACACATTATTGAAAATCGGACAAATTAATTTAATTTTCGGTTTAAGACTGTATTATTTCCGTATATTTAACCCAATGATTACAAAACTTACAGTTACTTATTTTGTAGAAATCAAGTTTTCAACCCGAACTGACTCAACCTGAGCGACCCGAAAGCAATTTAATTAGGTCGGTTCAATTGGAAACCCGACCGACCCGAACCGAAGCCCACCCCTAATTTCGAAAACGTTTTGCAATATCTAGAGTAAATAACGAAATACATGTACGGAATAGTAATTTTATTTCAGATTCACGATCATATCTGGAGTGCGTTTTTCGTTCTTCTATCAATTTTATCAGTATTGTATCATTTAATGTAGTTTTCTAAAACTGTTATCTCCCTCTGCTTGGTACAACTACACACTTTAAAATTTTAAAGGAAAAAATTGGAGCCGTTTTTGACAAAAATTTCAAAGTGTACTTTAATATATAGGGTCGATCTTCATATGAAGATGAAATATTAAAACATTTCAAAGCACGCGCGTCAACAACAAACTCTTGCTACGCTAAACACGAAATATGAATGAAATTGACTCATCCGTTTAGCCAGAATCGGAGCGCCCAGTTTGACAGTCACACGGATGGACAGACGTTATAATAAAAAAACTTATTCGTTATCAGGGACACCCAAAACGGATACATCCGTCAACATTTCGCTATCGAATATTTTTCACGATTACAATAATTTCCCGAATAATAATAAATTTATTGTAAAAAAACAGTTACAAACTGCTTATGACTACGTGGAGAACAATAAACTAATTTACTCTCCGGAAGCAAGTAAGGGCCCATCCCATCAATTCCAATCAAGGGTCCTAAGGCAGAGGTTGATTTAACATTTCTGCACATTCCTAACAATAAAAATAATGTTAAAAATAACATTATACCAACAAATTTGTACTTAATAAACACAAAAAAATATTTTAAAAGTTCGTATTATTATCAAAATATAGATTATTGGGAAAGTATTGTTTATAAACCGTAACTATTAAATAACTCTAAATTCTAGATTTATTATTTCAATAGAGGCCGCCCCTATGCAAGAGCATGGCTAGTCTGTATAAAAAATCCACAACTACCTGAAGGAAAACCGGAGAAAAACCCTGGCTCTATACCATGTACCCGAGAAAGTCAAAATAATCACCGATATTCATGTCAATGATATAGGCCAAATATCACAATACGGTCCCTACAAAGTTTGAAGAAAATTTTGATGCCATCTTAGTAAACAAAAATTAACTATTTTATTTTAATATTAGTTTAGGTTATAATAATTTCAATTTGGCGTAGTCTGCGACATTAGGTGCGTTAGTCCCTGCGAGTCCGTTTTAGGAATATTGGTTCAAGAGTGAAGTCGAAGGCGATGATGGTGGAATGATATAAAGGGGAAATTTTAGGATTCGATCACATTGGATCACATTATCATTTTGATCCCGTTGTCTATATAAGAATATACGCCTATCAGAGTTCGAAAAAATCATTGAAGCCATATTACTACAAATATTATTGCGATTCTGAAAATATAAGTCGTATTCTTCGCTCTTCATATTTACGATAATTATAAAGAAATATTGTTCCGTACTTTTTTCTTCTCTCCGCCACGCCGCAACAAATCGGAGTTCACTAGTGGTCACGTGAGATTTAAAGGGCCACACTCTGAAGGCGAGCGTGATTAGCTGCTGTTCGCAGCAGAGCCGAGGACTGCTTCACTCTGAGCCCAGCCTCGGTAGTGTGAGGGTCGGTCCGTGTTTCCCGCGCTTTTTGTGCTACTTGCTGACGTTTGTCGCACTTTGTTCTCGGACCACGTGCTCCCGCGACGCGCAGTTTGAACCTTCGGGAGAGAACTTGCGCGCTCAGTTGCAGTTTTTACTGCAACACGTGGCCGATGCAACACGTGTCGTGCGGGTTGCATCCACCTCGTGACGCATGGGCGTTGCCTACTGTTCTGGCTGCATCTTAGGATGCAGTAAGTTCAGCCGGTTGCGCTCTTGTTGTTGCGAGCGTTACCGCTCTCTATTTAGTTCGTGCTTTGAGACTTTTTTCTTTTTATTTAACTCCGTTATCGCGATTACCAACATTGATCCGCCGGTTATCGACGGCTTCCTTCGGGTCGTACCCGAGGAAGCGCCGACTACTCTGGGAAGTGTGGACAGCGTGCCTCCTGAGACGTCTTGTACCACCGTGGCGAAGAAGTGGATCCTCGCCTACCGCAGCTTGAAGTCAGAACGTTCGCTTCGTAAGCAGTTGCTGGGCACCAGATGGCAACGTTTGCTGGTCACTCCTTCTGCTTCCCTGATGGCGTCAAACGAGCGCCGCGAACTTGTGTCCTCTGCGCTCCTTCCGGGTGAGTCTGGTCCATCGACCAAGCCTGCTGCCTCCAGCTTTCTGGCGCTGTCCGGTAAGTCAACCGAAGATAGTAATATAACAAAAACTGTACCTAAGTGCATCACCACGATTGTTCCTGCGCCTCGCCCTCATGACAACATGAAGTGTGAGGAGGGTTTTACTCCGGCGAAGATCTTTCGCCCCAAACCCGCTCAGGATCGTCGGCTCCTGAACTTAACCAATAGGTTCACGCCAATTAGCCCTCCAGTTATTGCAGACAAACACAATACCATGACCACTGAGGTGAGGGACGTAAATGCTGTATGTTCGGTAGGGCCAACGATCGCTACGTCCATCTCTGGAACCGTAACATCAGGTTCTCCGGTTAAGGTAGATTCGTTACCTGAAGGTAATGTAGGAAATACTGCTTCCCATCCATTTCCCACTTCCGCCCCATCTTTAACCTCTCCTACCACCACCAGCGATAAAGCTACTAGAGGATACATTGGTAACGGCCGACGGGACGGTGATATATATGTCGAGAACGTCCTACAGGCTTGATCTAAGTCTAAGCTGCCTGGTCGTAACACGCGTGCACTATTTTATTGTGCACGTCGCCGATTTGAGGACCACCAGGCGGTGGTCCAAAAGCTGACTACGCTTAAGAATGAGGACGCCAACTCCTCATTCTTCTTTCACCGGGTGACGGAAGAGAGACGTCACCGCCTAGTGATTCGGGACCTTCAGTGAATGAAGACCTCGAATCACTCCGCGAGGATATTAAGAACCAGAGGTTCCAGGTGTTTTACCTTTCAGAGCTACAACGAAAGAATGCAACGGACGGTAGGTTCCACCAGGGGATGTGGTAGAATTGGTGCACTCCGCAGTTCAACAATTCCGCCAAACCTTCCGGTATCTAGGAATTGTGCGAGTTACACTTGAGAAGTGTAACAGAAAGGAGTGGGTCGCTCACTGCACGCGATGCCAGGCTTGGAGTCACACCCACAATCACTGCGGACGTGACGTCGTTTGTACCCTGTGAGCGGGCCCCAACAGCCTGGCGCAGTGCTCCCCACGGCCCACACGCCTCACGTGTAACAACTGTGCGGGCGACCATTGTGCTTCCTGGTCGGGATGCCCGGCTTTTCTGGAATTAAGAAAATGTCGCACCGAACAGGTTGCTCGTGCTAACGAACAGCGCGTCAACTCTCAGGCTGCTCGTAGAGCAAATACCCTGACGAGAGCCCATGTGACAGCTGCACCAGCCCAGAAGCATTCTGTTGGCGTCCTTTGCCAACATCGTGCAAGGGAACATCGGTCCAACTGCTCCTTGAGCTTCGCCTTCTACTGGCACCTTTTCTTCATTTCTTTCCCAGCATCACTGCTGCAGACCTCTAGTTCTTAACTGAGGTGCTACAATTGCAAAAAAGTTTGATCTGCGTGCTATTTTCGACGCAATCAAACTAATTCTTCCCATTCTTTCAGCCCCTGACCCCTTCCTCCCTAAGGCTCTTAACGCCTTACAAGTTCTTGCCCCCTTCTTCTAAATGGCCCCCAATAGTATTACCTCCTTTGCGTCGTAGAACTGCCGTAAAACTGCCGTGGCCAGTAAATATGCGGAAATTCGACAATTTCTTTCGAATTTCTCAATCCATGTTCTTCTTCTCTAGGAGACATGGCTTACTCCCTCTTCGTCTTTCTCTCTTTCTGGGTACTACATCTATCGATATCATAGGCCCTACGTCACTCCCAATCTTAACCCATGCGGCGGTACAGCCATCGCCATTCTTAAAACTATACCCCACACTCGGCTTCCCACTCCTACTCATTCTTCGCTTAAAGCCACGGTGTTAGAGTTCGGTACCCAACGAGGCCCAGTTATAGTGGTTTCCCCTTATCTGCGGCCTCGCAAAGCTCTCGACGGGGCGGATCTCGACGTACTCAGAGGTCTGGGTGACTGCATCGTCATCACCGGAGATCTCAATTGCAAACATTCCGACTAGGTGCTGCACAGTCTGCAACATCGGCGGTAGATCCTTGGCCACATACCTCACACAAAACCTGACTCTCCTTCTCCCTCCTCCCTCTGGTCCGACCCACCTCATCAACGACGTACCGCACGACATCCTAGACATAGTCCTTCACTCTTCTAAACTACAAATATCCACCCCCATCCCCTATTGGATTTAACTCCCTATTGTCTTCTCCACTTACTTAGGTCCTTTCCTTCACGACTTTCAACCTCCTCCATCTATCAAGACAGACTAGAAAGAGTACACCTCACGGCTCAACCATAAGGTGAACTCCAACCTTCCACTTACTTTTCCTGACGACATTGACAGAGTAATTTCTCACGTAACAAATCACATGTTGACGAGCTTTCGACATTGTAGCACATTCACCCCCGTCTCCTCTTCTCACCCGGACACCCCGCAGGACATTCTCGCTCTGATAAGGGAACGTCGTCGTGCTCAGCGGCGATTCTACCGAACCAGAGACCCTTCTGACAAATCTTACTTCCTCTACACCCGACGCATCTTGCAGGACAGACTTCGCGACTTCCGGGCCCAACAATGGCAAGCCTATCTTGCCAGGGCTAACGTCTCAACCTCCGACGATGTGTGGAACATCCAGAGGACTCCCCGAAACCCTTCCACTGCCATCGACCCTCTCCTCACTTCAGGTTCGCCTATTCCCACTTATGACCCAACCAGGAAAGTTGAGAATTTCGGCGTGATCCTAGAAAATCGCTTCTCTCCTCCTAGCATTACGTCCTATCCACCTCCCTTGATCACACTTCTACCCCCGTTGTCTCCCACCACATTAGACGATGAGGGGAACCTGTGTGTCTGGGAGGCCAAAACCGCCCTGAACAGAGTGAAAACCAACAAGGTGGGTGGCTCCGACAAGATTCGTGGTGTTTATCTTCGTCATCTTCCGAAAACTGTTGTTCCTCTTCTTACCAACATCATTAACTCTTGTCTTTCTCTCAGTTACTTTCCACTTTCCTGGAAACATCCCACCATCATTCTCCTTCCCAAACAGGGAAAGAATCTTCGAGATCGTAATAACTATCGTCCCATTAGTCTTTTTTCGCTTCTTGGAAAACTTTTCGAGCGCCTTATCCTTGCCAAACTTATCCTGCACCTAGACTCCACTCATGCCATTCGTCCCACTCAATTCGGTTTCAGGCGTAACAAGTCTGCAGCTTTGCAGCCCTTGCGCCTGANGTTTCAGGCGTAACAAGTCTGCAGCTTTGCAGCCCTTGCGCCTGACTCATGAATTAGCTCCCATCCCGTCAAATTGCCATACCTGCTATTATCTTCGATTTCTCCTTTGCCTTCGACACTATCCATCACGACCTTCTCCTTCGCAAAACCTCTTCACTTGTTCCTCCCGTTTTTCATCTCCTGCGCAGTTACCTCTCCGGACGATCCTTCCAGGTACGCTACCATCGCCCCTTATCCACAACCCACCCCATCTGCGCTGGGTTCCCCCAAGGTAGTGTCTGGGCACCCATTCTTTTCTCTCTGTTTCTTCATAATCTTTCGGCACCTGGGCATGTTTCTGAATTTCATTATGCCGATGACATTGCTTATGCGGCACGTGCCTTCAATCTTCCTTCTGCTATCAGTAATCTTCAAGCAGGTATCTCTCGCCTGGACACTTGGAGCTCTTCTAATGGGCTCACATTGAACCCCTCCAAGTGCCAGGCAATTGAAACGTCGGCGCCAAGACATTCCATCAATTTGTGAAATCTTAATATTTCTTTGCATTTTCCAAGCCGGATGCTGTTAAGATTCTTTCAATAAGTGGCCGGTTGGCGCTAAGACGAAAGTGCGACGAATTTGGGACCCATCCTAAGCCTCTTCAGTTATTGAGGTATTGTTTGAACGACCACCTTTCACTTTTAAGGAAGGTACAAGTGTATTCGGAGAATGCGACCTGCGACATTGACCCACTAATATTTCGGTGTACCTCAGAAAAGCAGAATTTTAAAACGGTTGTGAGTGAAGAAGAATAAGATACCTTGAAAAACGGTGTTTGCGGGCGCCTATGTGACGCCCATCGTGGTTCGTCCTCTAAGGGCGCAGTCTCTGCGATCCTAGAAGCCAAAGGGGTGACCCTAAAGGAGTGTTTGCACGGTGGTGGCGAAGGCGTGGTTATTTGCTGATCACGTGACTTCTTGCATTGTATATATTGGGAGGAGAGAAGATCCTCAGGGACTCTTACGTGGGAGGAGAGTTCGCCTGCACTGAGATGTGACGGGGCTAGACTAGGTCTTGGAGACCAGATGTTCGTTAGACGCTGCGGTAGTCTTAATGAAGTCATTACTAGTTGCAAGGAACGTAACTTGTATCAGTTAGTTGATGGGAAAAACAACTTATAATTTGGAAGGTTCAGATAACTATAGGGTTTTTACTATTTAATTGTCTTCAACTAAATTTAACCAAGTGTATATAATGCTTTCCGATAGCATTACTTGTGTAATAACAGATTATTATATGTATTAATGATTTTGGGAGTTTGTCTCTGTTGTAAATTCAAATGTCTAGTTAAATTGTATTAAATCATTATTTATTGTCATTACACGTGTGTTTTATTGCCTGGGAAACTGGTCTGGTGGCAGCGAAGAAAACTACCATAGGGATTGTGGTATTTATGTGGATCCCGCTTCTACAAAGAAATACTAACATCGCATCAGGGCTTGAGGTGTGATGTTACACAATTATCTTCACTTTCCGCTACCTCTCCAGCAAGCCCTTTCAAAACCTGCCGTCGCTCAAAGACACCACTGCGGACTGGTCCACAAGTGTCAAGTACCTTGGGATCACGATGGACAGGAAGCTTCGCTGGGAAGATCAGGGAAAGTCTCTCCTTCAGAAAATGAACAGCACTCTTGCCCGCCTCTCTCCCATTTTCTGTAATCGCAGGATCCGGCTAAAAATTAAACTTTTACTTTATAAAACATGTGTCCGTAGCCTCGCACTCTATGCCTGTGAATCTTGGGCTACCACTCCCAAAAAAATTCAATGTCGCCTTCATATTCTTGAAAATCGGTTCCTAAGATGGATGTTAAACCACCCATGCGCACCCCCAATTCTTATCTTCGTCGAATTTCCAAATTAGAACACATCACTAAATTCATCTTCCTTAGTTCCCGGAAACATATCCGGAAGGCGTTCCACAACCCCACCCCCAACAACACCTTCCATAAGTACTCTCGGCATCTGTTTCCAGAGTCAATACCAGTGCTCACCGTCGGTATCCTTCTGTGGTATGTGTACCACTAATTGTATTTGCCGCTGTCGCAGCAGCTATCGGGACAGCTCGGGCCGCCCCGGTCGACGTCGTGCCGGGCGCGCTCAAGCGGAGCGAGCGATGGAGGAGCCCCTCCTTCCCCACCAGACGACCGGTGCAGGAACTCGCCGCGCATTAACTCCTCCACCGTCGCCATCCGACCGGCGGGCCACCGCCACCACCGCCTCCAGGGCGTCGAATATATAAGGGCGGAGGAATGGCACTACATTGAAGAGTGAAGCGGAGCGAGCAGAGAGAGAGTTACGAGCCACGACAATCTACAAGCCTTATCAACAAAAACAACCATGCAGTTATCGACTTTGGATTACTCTCACGGAACACCGGAATATTGGACTGCTAGAACTCTTAGATAACGACAGTGCTACGCTTTTGGTATTTTCTGTAGTCAGCTTGGCCCGGATATAATTGTTCGCTGTAACAATTACGGCAATAAAACCTGTTGTTGAGTTTTACCTTGTTCTTGTTGATTCGTTCCCTGACGGGACATAACAAGTTAACTGGCGACGAGGATAAAAGTACTGGTATTAACGAACTTTGTATTTCGATTCCATGGATTAGCTAGGGCAAGTGTTAGCCACGCTGCAGCGACAACAGCAGCAACACCAGCAACAACTGCAGCAACAACAGCAGAAGCAGTGGGAAGTAATCACGGCAGCACTAGCAGTTTTGAAGCGGGAAACACCTTCACTCCCGAGTCTGCCTCCGTTCGAGCAATTCTGCGAAACAACAGAGCAGTGGAGAGAAAATAGTCTCAAGTTGGACCAACACTTCGTTTGACACGGAGTAGAGGACGAGAATCGTAAAAGAGCGTTCCTACTAGCTAACGTAGGGAATATCACGTGCGCTCTACTCAGAACGTTAAGCCCAGAAATGGATCTCACAGAAGTAGCATACGCCGAGCTCAAAAGCAGGCTAGTCAGGCATTTCGGTCATGTAGTAGTGATGTTTACGCCGGAAGAGAAAATCAGACTAGAAGCGCTGCGTCACAGCGACCCCAGTCTGGAAGAAATTCAAAGGTTAGCCACAACGTTTGAAGTGACCAGACCAACTGCGGCGCAAATGACGGCAGAGATAGAAACTTTCAATGTTCAAGCTTCTACAACTAGGGGAATGAGGATTCAACCAGCTGCGTCCCGTAGACAAACGTCCGGCGGGAATCGGGCTAGCGACGTACGTAAGTTATGTACGTAACAACGCAGTAACTGCCGTTTCCTGAGGTTGGTGTGCCGGAAGTGCGGGAAGAAGGGGCATATCGCCGAAGCGTGTCGCAGCAAACGTACGTCAATCGCGGAGCCTATGGAAGTGGCAATGGTAGAATCCCGCCCTATTAACGCGGTAGTAACTCCTACGCATTAGAACAAGATAGTAGTCAATCTCAGAACTGGAGAATTGCAACTCCCATTTCAATTGAACACTGGGGCCGGAGCTATCCTCATGAACCTCAGCAGTTATAAGGCACTAGGTTCTCCACCTTGCAAGCCATGCAATAAAAGATTGCATGCGTATGGCAAGCAAGAAATTAGAATAAAAGGAGAAATTGTAGTTCCAGTGGCGTACAAGTCAGTTAAGGCCAAATTATTAATGGTCGTGGTCGACAGATTCGACACTAATAACATATTAGGTCTGGATAGTTTCCAGAAATTGGGATTGTCTATTCATGACATCAACGCAATTAGCTCGAGGGTGGATGAAGCAAGCACGCATGCTAGTAAACTGTTGGAGCAGTTCCCGGAAGTCACAGCGCATGGTTTGGGAAAATGCACCAAGTTCGCGGCGCATCTGACGTTGCAAGAAAATAACCGTCCGAGGTTTCTCAAGGCACGACCTGTTCCTATATCTATTAAGGAAGAACTCAAGAAGGAAATAGAAAGATTAGAGGAACAAGGTGTGTTAGAGAAGATTAACAGCAGTGAATGGGCAACGCCACTGGTCATCATTAAGAAGAAGAACAATGGATTGAGAGTCTGCGGCGACTTCAAGTCAACAGTAAATCCTCAATTAATGGTAGACCAATTTCCCATTCCACGGCCGGAAGAATTATTTTAGCAACTAGCAGGAGGGCAACGATTTTCCAAAATCGACCTCAAAGATGCCTACTTACAAATTCCGCTATATCAGAACTCGGCAAAGTTAACGGTAGTCAACACCCCTTGGGGGTTGTACCAATATAACAGGCTACCCTTCGGAGTGGCATCGGCGGCAGCAATCTTCCAAAGATGTCTGGAGAGTTTGACATCACAGGTTCCAGACGGTATGAATTATCTCAACGACATCGTGGTTACGGGCAAGTCCGAGGAAGAACATCTAAACAATCTCAAGTTTCTGTTTCAGAAGTTGCAGGAGTGGGTCCTGAAAGTGAATTGGAATAAATGCGAATTTTTCCAGCCAAACATCAAATTTTTAGGCCACATACTAGATGCAGAGGGAGTCCGACCTACCCAGGACAACGTACTGGCGATTCAACACTTACCCGTACTCCAGAACATCAAGCAGTTGGAGTCGTTCATTGGAAAAATAAATTATTATGGAAATTTTATCCATAATTTTTCAACGATTGCGGCGCCTCTCAACAGACTGAGAAAGAAGGGAGAAAAATGGCTTTGGGCGATACACCTGGACAAAGCATTCCAGCAGTTGAAACAAGAGTTGCTCAACACAGTGAAGTTACAACACTTCACAACGAACAGAATTACGACAATCGCAGCCGACGCTTCGGACTACGGTATCGGGGCAGTCCTATCTCAGAAGGATGAGAACGGGTTGGAACATCCAGTAGCGTTCGCTTCCAAGTCTTTGAACATACTTCAGAAGAATTATTCCTAAATAGAAAAAGAAGCACTGGCAATTGTATTCGCGGTGCGAAAGTTCCATGAGTACTTATACGGGCATAATTTCGTTATCATAACAGACCACAAGCCGCTGGTATCCTTATTTAACCCAGCGACAATGTTGCAAGAGATGACGGCGCGTAAATTGCGAAGGTGGGCTTTGTTCTTATCCGACTACAACTATTCTATAGTTTTCAGATCTACATCGCAGCACACAAACGCGGACGCCCTGTCGCGCCTGCCAATGGGTCCGGATGTTGCATTCGACACGCTGGACATAGCAATTCGACGCGTTAGACGGGGAAACTAACCTGTTTTCCGGTCAAAGCAACAGCCATAGCTACCGCCACTGGAAGCGAAGCAACCTTACGGCAAGTAAGGGAGTTCGTCCAAAACGGATAGCCAGCTTCTATCAAGGCTTATACCAATCTTACAACATGGCACAAGCTTAAAGACTGGTTAACAGTAGTTAATGAAGTACTGTTGCTCAGTACGGCACTAGGAAATAGAGTAGTAATTCCGAAGATGTTAAGAGAGCCAGTTTTAGAGGTATTGCACCAGGGGCATTGGGGCATAGTACGCACGAAGCAACTAGCCAGGCAGCATTGTTATTGGCCTGGCATAGACCGGGACATCGAAGCACGGATACGAAGTTGTAATGCGTGCCAGGTAAATCAGGTAGCACCTCCAGGGCATTTGAGTAGTTTGGCGGCACCAAACGAACCATGGGAAAGGCTTCATGTCGACTACGCGGGACCATTTCTGGGAGAAATGTGGCTAGTCGTAGTCGACGCATTGTCAAATTTCCCATATATTACAGCTATCAGGACGGCCAACACATCATCTACAATAGCAGCCTTACAGCGCATTTTTGCGATAGAAGGTTTGCCCAGGACGATAGTGTCAGACAACGGCACGCAGTTCACAGCTACCCTGTTTGCAGATTTTTGTCGCAGGAACGGGATCTTACGTGCGTTGGCGCCTCCGTTCCACCCGCAGTCCAATGGGGAAGCGGAGAGGCTGGTTCAGACGTTTAAGCAGTCGATGAAGAAAGCAAGGGACGCGGGCGTACCGAAAGAAGAGGCACTGCTCAGCATACTGTCCACGTACCGGGCCATGCCGGGCACATCAGGGAAGAGCCCCGCCCAGCTTCTTCACGGAAGACAACCGCGGTCATTACTATCATTGATGACTCCTACGGAGGAACAAACACATGAGTCCATTGGAAAGTATGCAGTCGGATGCAAAATATACGTTAGGACCTTTAAGGATAACCCTAAATGGGCACCTGGAGTAGTAACCGACAAAATAGGATGAAGAATCTATTTAGTACGCACCACCTTCAAGACAGTACGAAGGCACCAGGACCAAATTAGGGGAAGGTCTACCGACCATGAAGTTGATCGCGCACAAGTTCCCCAGGACATACGACAAAGAGCTTTGAGTGAGTTAGTTAGTTCACCTCCTTTACAGGACACCGTGATATGGGAGCCACAACCATCCACATCACACGAGGAGAGCAGCCCACCTCCTGCGGCTGCAGTTAGCGAGCAGGTGGTGAGCCCACCACCTCTCCTGCAGCAGGCTCCCCCAGCGTTGGTTGCTGTGGGAGCCTACATGAGGGAGAATATTTCTTCCAAATTAAACGAAAAATCCTCAGAATTAGTATACTTCAAAAGAGTAATAAAAGCGGCAACGTTTGTCAGAAGCAACAAAGGAAACGACGAGCACTTACCACCCAAGTAGAGACCACGTGCGCAAGCGTTAGAAAGCTTTTCCAAATCTATTCCAAAAGAGAGCCCAGTGAAGGATATTTTTTCCCAATACAATAATAAATTCTCTATTTTAAACGAAAAATGATATCGCGACGGCATAGCAGCAAAAAGATGCAAAAGAGGTTGAAGGACGTCCCAATAAACCAGCTTTAGAAATAACATGAGAAGGAACCGTCGCAGGAGATATTTCGCAGAGGGAGACGAAAAATAGGAAAAGATAAGATTGGTAGGTTCGAGACTGGCTACCGCCAAACGATTTCAAAAGAGCCGATCCCTCAAAGATAAGTTTGCATATGTTCAAAGGAACCGCGCGGTCCAGTCATTAAGTAATAAAATTAGGTTCGGGAAAAGGTCTGAAAAAGCACAGCTGCGTCGAGGCTGCGAAAACGCTATTGTCTGAGAAAAACAAAATGGAAGACGAAAAGCACTTTAACATGTGAGCAGTCTTGGAAACACGAAAAAGAAAATCAACAAATCAGAACGCACAAGGGGAGGAGCATAAGTGCCTATTGGCGACACGAAACGTTTCTAGTAACTTCCACGAAGAAGTACCAACCACATTAGGGGGGGGGGTAAATGTAAACAAAATAGAAGAAATACCATGTTAAGAAGGGGAACAACACGTGACGTAGATAGTTGATAAAAGAGTGAGTTTTCGAGAAAAACAGGAAGTCAAAAGCATTCATTCGGTGATCAGAGAGTCAAAATTCGGAGATTGATATTCAGCATTCGGAGATCAGTCAGTCAACAAGATTCGGAAATTCGGAGATCAGTCAGTTAGGCAATCGGCAATCTATCTGTCAATCAGTCGGGAATCGATCAATCAGCATCCAACTATACGGCGATGCATGATTGAGTCACGCGAAGTGCGAGCGGCCAGCCATCTACAATTGAGTTAGCGATGTGCGATCAGATGACTTATAAGTGTGATTTCGCGACGAGTAGGATCCATGGTTAAATTTGTGTCGAAGTGCGGTCGATGACTGAGGACCATGAATCAGTCCAGCAATTGTCTTAGATTCGAATCAAAATGTTGAAGATAGACTTCGGAGTGAGAATTTTTAAAAACACTTCATAAGGGGGGTAGATGTGCCTTTAAGTGGATATGAACCAGGTGCTGTTTTTCTGACAAGCCATTATGAGCAACAGACATAAAACTTGCATCCTCAAAAATTATGAGTGATTTAAAATTACGGTCAGTGAGTTCCCGGAAGCAGTTCGCTATAGGAGGACAAGGAGACCTCAACGCAGTTAATTATCAAAGAAATCAAGTAGTCTGGTGAACGGGGTTCGAAATAGTGTTCAGGGTACATCGCCGAAACATTTGATCATCTCCAAGGAAGCCATCAATCAAAAACATGAATAGAATAAAAGAAAATTGTGTTGCAAAGGCCACTAAAATGTAACTCATGTAATTAGGCCAAGTGCGTAAATATAATAAGTGTTGAAGTGCCGACAAAAGAAAAGAATCTACACGCACACAGAGCTTGGTGAGTAAAAAAAATTATGATGGGATATAACAACCCGTGGCGCAGTAGGCGAAGTTATGTGTAGATTCCAAAGATGTATCATGTAAAATCTTCAGTAAGCAGTGATTTTTTTATGTGTTAGCCTAAAGAGCTTATTAATTTTTGTTAAGTTTCCCGGAGGAGTGAGGATTCAGACCCCTACCCTTTAGGTTCTTAAGGTCATTCTTTTGATTATGAAATGTTTTTATTAATTGTAGTAATTAGAGTTAATTAATTCATTAATCAAAAGAGCCTTCATCTGAATTTATTTGAGACCTCGAATAGGGACAGAACCTCAGTATTATTGTTATTTAGACAATTCAAATTGTTTATAACAACTATCATAATATTTTTATTAATTGTTTATAACAATTAGATAAAATAAGCCATCAAGTCTCAATTGACGCACGAATACTGCCAATGCATTGTATATCTTTAATGATTTGATTAAGTAATTTTGTTTATAACATTTTTATTAATTGTTAATAACAATTCAATTATACCTTCCCGTCTCAATGTATAGTGATGTGGCGAGATTTAGAAGAAGAATTAAATTTATCAAGGACCACGTCTTGAAGTTCCTAATTATGATAAATGAAGTTTATTATTGAGGAGAAATGGCCATGGGTTTAAATATTGCAAATATCTTGAATGTAGGGCGCGAAATTGTCCTGAAAAGTGGGACAATTAATAGAATAATTTCTATGGAATTAGGGACTTCCAAAAATATACACATGAGACTTCAGGGTTCTCATTGACATGAGTATGGGATTCGTATTATTTAAATGGTGGCGCCACACACGGAGTTCCATTAGGAAAACGCAGTTTGAAAATAAAATAACTAAATTGTTTA
The DNA here is from genome assembly GCA_002313205.1 of Laupala kohalensis. Lineage (NCBI taxonomy): Eukaryota > Metazoa > Arthropoda > Insecta > Orthoptera > Trigonidiidae > Laupala > Laupala kohalensis. The sequence continues at coordinate 606,357 of NNCF01127117.1, read as the reverse complement.
TTTACCAGTTATACATGACATCTTCAAGCTACAATGCTTTCTTCTTTCTTCATTCCTTTTGAACATTCCCCCAAACAGACACAAAATCAAAAAATATTGACAATAAATTCCAACATACTAGATCTTGTCATCAATTTAAAAATGCTGAAGGCAAACATTAATTGAATTTACAAAATGATTACACATTTAATTGCTCATCTTGTGCAGTAGGCCCTCATAAGTTAAGTTAATGTTTTTAGTTTTCTGTACTGGGCCGTGATAATTTCATTCTCGACGCACACGCTAATCTTCTTCGCTGCAATATTTTGCTATTGGATGCAACTAGCATTTATTCGTTACCTTTGTGTCAAAGATGGGTGATCATGGCATCAGAATGGGGCGAGATCTCTTGCTTTGGTGATCCACGGATTCGTCGCCTTCTCGTTCGTCGGCCTACCCCAGAGCACCCATCCACTTCGGAAGTGCCAACCCTCTGCTCCAGGAATCCCTCGCATCAGCTGTCGTGTTTCCGTTTCAGCAAGGCGGTGTCGTCATCTTAATGGAAGCCGTTCGTCTTGCCGAAATTCAGTTCGCTCCGTAATGATTAAATTACTTCCAGAAAAACGTCTCCTCTGATCTCCGCACGAAAACTCGAATATTTCGAAGTCTGAAATATTCTACGAACTGACTTGAAGTACACGAAATGAAATATCTGAACCTGAGTGAAGTTTCAAGTGAAATTCTCGAGTGAAATTCCCGAGTAAATATGTCCTGGTTCAGTATCAAGTGTATCTATCCGCGTAAAATTCTAGATAGTGAACTTCTAGAGTACGTATTTCCAAATGTGTGTCGAATGACTCTCCTCAGTGCTCCGCCGCCCCTTTTATCATCACGTCCCTACTTCTCGTCATTTCTTCGCCTACCTTGCCTCCAAATTCCGGGAACTAAGCTCCTACACGAGCGCACGTTTTCCAGACACTCCTAACGTCGCTTCTTCAAAAACCCATCTGACGAAGCACATCTGACCCTTTAGTCATCTCGTCTCTTCACGATTTCAAACACGTCTAATCCACAACACGCGCCAACGGTTAAATTATCATTAAATTTTATAGAGTCGGACTCCAGTCTTCGGTCTCAACCCTGCGCGCGCCCCAGTCTCTCACATGAATGTTCTTTTCACAAACGCTGTCTGCTCCCCTAACGAGGAACTTTCCTTTTCAAACATACGTTGTGACTCCTAGTTCCTTTCAGCCTTTTAAATTTTATAGTTTCTTTTATAACCTTTTCTCGCCTCACTAAAATGCGTCAACGCTATTCTGTTTAGTCTAGAATACCTCGACTCGTGTTGACCGTTGTTTTTAATTAGTTTATTCTGGGAATTTTATTTAATCTCTCTCTCTCTCTCTCTCTCTCTATATATATATATATATATATATATATATATATATNATTGCCTCTCCTCTTGCATTGGAGGCTTAGTCTTCGCATTACACACAACGAATCGATGTCCATCTTCTCCAAGACATCCTTCCGCTCCCTACATGCTGCAGCTACATGCCCAGAGCGATGGTATTTGTAGCATCGAAGTAGTGTTATGTCCTCAGAGACTTTTTTGATTGTCATTTCCACATAAACTCGACCTGTACGCATAATATTTGCAAATTGTTGTCAAGACATTTCTAAAATACAATTTTTCATATTTTCTCGTGCCTGGAGTAGTGCCTCGTGCCTTTAGATGTAGCCCGGACATCCCTGAAAGGCAGCAAGTCACTCACTGGAAATTCCTCTTTATCAGATCTAACAAGTCTTTTTCATTCTGTCCCTTTGGTACTCCATGAATTCGCTCTTTTCGTTTATCAAGGGTGCGATGCTCGATATCACTTCTGTCCTTTAACATCGCCTGAAACTTATTTTCTGCTGCATTCGGAAGGACCATTACCAAATTTCCTTCCGCCGTCTCCAGTATCGCAACGATGCAGACCTCTGTCCCCAAATCAGGAAGCGTCTGCCTGACCCTTGTCTGCAGATCCCCATTTTGTTCCCCTACTTTGCGCACGATAACCACTTCTTTACATATTATATTTCTCCCGTCTGATGTAGTATTCCTGCATAGTTTCCCCCAGTCTTCACATTTGGCTAAGTTTTTTGCAATTGTTTTCCTACCTCTTCGATATGTACATCTAAAATTCGTTCAACACATTCATTTACGCCATTCAATAGTGCTTTTGCACGATCTTGCCTGTTCACCCTCCAAGTGTAGCACACATTTTTGTGTTCTTCCTCAATCCGCTGCAACCTTTCCTGTGTGGCATTTATTCGTCAATCAAGAACATTTACCACCGTTTCCACGCAGTTCTCACATTCCTGCCTGATTGCGGCAACCACCTACTCACTCTGTACCGTAATGTCTTCCTGTAAGCCCTGCACCACCTCCATTTTCGGTGCTGCATTCATATCTTACTATCCGCTCCAGTTTTTGTACCTGTTATTGTAATTCCACTTATGTGTACAATTTATTTTCCTTATTCAACCTAACAACTGCTCGTCACAGGTCTAGGACACCACTCTTTATCACTTCTTTTAAAGTATCTTTAACTAAGCCAAAGCTGGCCCCTTTGAACCTCTCTTCCAAAGTTACCCCTTATATTTGTAGTTGCTCCATATCTACCGCTCGCCTCTCAGTTTCCTCAATCCTGTTTGCTTGCCTACCTTTCTTCCGCCGATCCATTCGGAGATTCCGCGCGAGGGTTTCATGACCCATGTATGACCCCGAGTCACTGCCGTCAATTTCTAGAGTTACATCTGCTGACCTCTGATAATTGAGTACTGGCTGCTGTCCCTTTCCCCCCTTATTTACCTGTGGTTTGTTCGCTTCCCTTGTCTTATTCATTGCCCTGATATACGGTCACCTCACGCCTGTCGCAGTGAAGCGAAAGTGGGCTTCTGAACACCCCACATGGCGTCTAGCAAGCACAAATTAATTTAACAGCAATGGGCATCTAACCTTACCCAAGGTTCGTCAGGATTGGATATAGCTTCTTCCCCTTTATGGGATATCGGTTTTCCACGTGTTCTTTATAAGCGTTTTTCCCGGTTTCTACAGTTAATCCACTGATGTGTATGGTGTGTGAGAGATTTCAATTTTCTCCATCCTGCGACACGTCTTTCGGTTCGAACAGCCAATTCATTCACCAGATATTCCCCAAAGCGTAGAATCGTACGTGTCAATGTCACGTGTTTCTTGAATATCTTAGGTCCTATATACTACACAGAGAACAAACGCATGTGCACGATGTGGGTTTAGTCCCTATACCTTCCCACAGTTTGGTGTACGTGGAAGCTATAGTACATTCTACTGGAGCAAAAATGCAATCTGCACGTATATAGTTCCGTGCGTGGCTGTATCCATTTTCTATAGCACGTTCTTATAACATCTGACTCATGTATAGTGTGTGTCATGTTGTACGTACAATATGTTTCTCTTTCAGAGGACTAAAATCTCGGGTAATGTCCACGTGATAAGGGACCGGGATTCACGAATGTGGAGGGACGGTGTATTAGGCAATACATTGTAATTCTTGTTTTGTTAATAAATCGTAGTTCTAATATGTTTCTCGTGACTAACTATATTCTCTGTCACTTAAGTAATTATTTATACGGCTGTTTACTCATAATTTCAAAACGTTTTTTTATCGCCAAAAACTTAGGCGATAAAAAAAGACTGCAAGGGTTTTTCCTCGAATGTTTGAAACGTAAGCACCTACACTAGCTCTATTATGTTTTTACCGCATTCCTTTGAGTCATTACCTTTATTTTAGGGTCTCAATTTAATATAGTCTTCATCAATGGATATAGTAATATTGGTGTCAATTTTTTGTTCACATTTTGCGCATGTCGTTCTGAATCTTCATTCTTCAGTTCACTTATCTTTGGCTTGTACTCAAATTCCTTTAACATCTCGTATCTGGCGTCCCAACATTACATAGACTTACATGATGTACTTAACTATAATTCATTAATATTGTGGCCCCTATGAACTGAATTTCTCCAAGTTTTCTCTGACGCTCTCAGTAAATTTCCTCTATCAAATGGTTACTACACACATACCTCTCTATATACACTTCCCCCCAGGGGACTTACATCTAGTAAGTGCGTGTTTGGCAAACACGGGGCCCCGAGTTGAGTCGGGCATTACTTCCACTTTCTTGTGTAAGACTCCTTCCTTTCCCTTTCCTGACCTTTCTTGGCCACCTCTTGTTCTTTTCGATCCCGACGCTATTAGGGCTAAAGTATCTTTCATTTTCCTCATTTTTTGTCCCCACTCAGTTTTTGTCCTCAATGTTTTGATTTTTGGTTTTGAGATATGTTTTGGTATGTTGTAATTCAGGAGGGCTTTTAGTGGGTATGGTTATGTCATTCGGCGAGTCCCACACGCGGGGAGAGTCATGTTGGCTCTCCCTAGTGCGTAAATGCACTTTCCCTACCTCTACAAGTTTTTAGGGGTTCCATGACCTCGAAGTCGATGAGCCGTAAAACCCCACAAAAAATATATACACTTTTGAGTCATTCTCGATACGGATGTCATTCACATGCGTGTGCTTGATGCAGCCACCTTAGATGATATTTGGTTTACTATCGAGAGAGCAGTTACAAAGTTATATATCATAAGCTAATTTGCCTATGCCAATACCCGTAACAAATATCATGTATGTAATGCCTATACGTAAACCATGCCTATGTCTACTGCAATAATCTCATTTTGAACTGTTACATAATTCTCTAATTGTTAACACTGTAACGTATTTAGAAGTAAATATGGGGGATTATTTAAAAGTCATGGCCCTACATAATGGTCCCAATTGCACCATAATTAAAAATAGCCACACACTGGGGTACCAATTGCAACAGAATAAACAAATTAAAAAGGCGGCGGCCTTGAATGTCTGACTGTCATTTGCCCGACTCATCACCAAAGCGTGTAATGAGTGCAAAGGAATTCATTGTAAAGGAATCCTCACGGCTAGCCTCCAATGTTATTAAGACCTTGAGGCAGTAGGCAACGTCTTTCTTCACAGGACCTTTACCTGCTTCACAGAGGATGGAACGATCTTCTGATGTTGGAACTTTGTGTTCTCTATGTGCTGTATGCCATCTACAGACCGATTTCTATTCATTTATTGGATACCGTTTTTCCTTCCATACGTTGTGTAGTCTGTGTATGTTGTAAGCTGTTTATCTGACTAGTGAATCCTTTAATTCTTGGTACTCGGATTAAAAAGAAAACCTCTTCAAGACAGTCGTTTTTAAGATTATATCCTAAACAAAATTCTTGATAGGGATTTGATTTATAACTTTCATAATTTTTGTTGTTTGTTTATTATGTCTGGATTAAAATATATTTTCATGAATTATTTGATTTACATCTTAATAAAATGTTTTTGTCACGAAATCCTTTTTATACGTATTTGCGATTTTAAGCAATTAATAAATTTCGTTACTATTGAATATTGTTAATTATCTATCTAATAAGTTGATGTATTTTTATTTAAAGATAATATCTGTAAACTTTTTATCGTACAACCATAATTTTCAAACAGAATTGCTCCCCAGGTCCCTCTTCGGTTAGCCCCCGCCCCTTAATTGTCTCAATCCGCCACTGTTTGTGCATAAAAATTTTATCTCAAGAATGACTCAAAGGATTTCTATTAAATTCAAAGAATAAATGTTTTTTGAAATGTCTTACTTCCGAGAAAAATCGTATTTATTTCAGAGAAAACCAGCTATACTCTTGAACCTGGGGTATTCTATTTGTCTTCTCGTACCTACCTGACTCTCGGGTTACTATTTTCGTTCCGTCTAACACAATTACTGCATTGTTACGCGTTACGGTGTACATGTTACGCAACATGTCACTAGTTTGATGAAAGATTTCATATTACATACTAAACAGACTTACTTGCTTACTAACATGTTTTCTGGTTTTTCTGATTTCTAATATTTAACTCCCCCCTCCCCATCGAAACGAAATCCAGCCCGAAATCCGTCAGTTTTCAATTAGTACTATTTTTTTTGTGGGGCTTTAGGGCTCGTCAACATCAAAGGTCATTAGAGCCCTGAAAACTTGTACAGGTAGGGAAAATGCAGTTACGCACTAGGGAGAGCCAACATGACTCTCCCCGCGTGTGGGACTCGCCGAATGACTCAGCCATACCCACTAAAAACCCTCCTGAAATACAACTCAAAACTCAAATCCCGCCATATCTCATGACTTTACTTAATAACATTTTTAAAAAAAGAAGAAGAAGAGGAAAGAGGAAAATGAACGATACCCTAGCCCTCGCAACCTAGTAGCGTCGGGATCGAAAAGAACAAGAGGTGACCAAGGAAGGTCAGAAAAGAGAAAGGAAGGAGCATGGCACAAGCAAGTGGAAGCAATGCCAGACTCAGCTCGGGGCCCCGTGTTTGCCAAACACGTACTTACTAGATGTTAGTCCCCTGGGGCGAGGCAGGAAAATGAAAGATACCCTAGCCCTAATGGCGTCGGGATCGAAAAGAACAAGAGGTGACCAAGGGAGGTCAGGAAAGAGAAAGGAAGGAGCATGGCACAAGTAAGTGGAAGTAATGCCAGACTCAGCTCGGGGCCCCGTGTTCGCCAAACACGTACTTACTAGATGTAAGTCCCCTGGGGGGAATTAGTACTAAGAACTATATCATTTCAGTATATGCGTGCATTGATACAAACCTTGAAGTGGGTCATTGAGCTGTAGTGGATGCATAAGGTGGGAGATAGAAGAGGAGGCCGGAACGATTTGTCCGGGACCCATGATTTCTGACCACTGTTCTGTCAGGCGATAAAAAAGATAATTCAGTAGCGCTATGACAGTCAATTTTCGAACGATGTGCCACTTAGTTCTTACAGTCACGGGACGCTACAGTTGTTAGTTAATGTGCAGACAAAAGGTTTCCATTGGTTGAAATTTGCATGCAAATCCGCTCGAAAATAAGAATTTGCGCTACTTTCCAAATATTTCACGCCGGAATGCAACGTAGACAGCAATGTAGAGATTTTCTGTTCTTCGAGACTGGGCGGCAGATTTCATAGTACTCGTTACAAAACATGCAATAATAGAGCGCAAAATATATCGTGTGAAGTGGGCTTAATTTGGGTTTAGTATATTTCCCCCAGAGTAGCTACAGGCAATATGTAATGGCTTATTGACAATAAGGTTTACAGTGATATGAAAAAGTCGTTCTCTTTTTGTCTAGGTAATTTTCATCAGAAAGGAAGTTACCGTAAACTGATAAAGTGGGCTATTTATTGAATACTTTTTCTGTGAATTAGGATTGAATCGGAGAAGGTAAATCAGCCAAGAAACATGCTGGTCGCGCCTCGGTGCGTGTGGACACTCGGGTGTAAAATTTATTTATTTTATTTAATTATATACTTAAAAGATAGTTATAACGTATAAAATTAGACAAGGAGTATTCAAACTGAAATCTAAGTAAAATTTTTGCATATAAAATATATACGTTACATAGATGTAAAAAATAATTTTGAAAACCAATATTAATTTTTTTATAATATATTGTGTCAACTCGCAACATGTCGACTACATATGTTTTCTCAGAATTTTAAGCAGTATGATTTTCAACTAGTTCTTAAAAAATCAACATAAATAAAATACATCCATGAGTTTTTCCGACTGAGCGGTAATTTAATGAAAGTTGCATGTGCCATTTTACGAGTTTTGACATTCTCAAAGTTGAGTGAATAAGTTGCGGTTTTCGCGCAAATACATATACTATTAAAACATAAAGTGTAAGTTATTAAAATGGAGTAGCAAAAATATTGACCAAAAATCCAAAAGACCTGGTTATAAAATTGCTGAATAAAAATTTGTTTCATTTTTACTCATACATAGCTCCTTTCTGTTTAATGAGGCATTTTCATCTGTACAATTCTTTAAAAACTAAATATCCCATACTCTAAGCTAACATAACTTCATGGCAGAGCAAATCTATTTGTTAGGCCGGTATTACTCGGTGATATTTCTATGTCATATCTATGATCAAAAATGTGAAGAAAGATATGATCACACTTTCTCTCAACCAGAACCTATGTAATAGATATTCGATCATAACTTGTTCATTACCTACGATTAAAGCTTGTGCATTTTTTAGGAACATGGAGTTTGAAAAGAATGTTTTTACACTGTTTAGACTCAATATGAATGAATTTTTCGTTATTCCAATTTTAAATGAGTAAAATATGACCTTTCGATTTTTTTTCTATTTTTACTAAATGTCACGAACTAATTGATATATCTGGGTTTTTACATACAAACAATGTTAATTGAAGTAAGAAAAAAAATTAAGATTTTTCAGTGTTATTTTTCATTGGGTGCAAAGAGAAATAAAAAAACACAAAATTGTCCTTTTTGCTGATGACACAAGGGTCATTCTACATGAAAACAAAATTAATTTTCTCATCCACCATCTTAGATATTTATTAAATTTGGCACACTTATTCTCCTTACAGATATAGGAAACTACATCATATTTTAGATTTTTATTTCTTATCCTTTTCAATTGAGAGACTTTCCAAAATTTCGAAAATTTGGCTTATCAAACAAGCGGAGATTGCGAAATTTGCTAATTTTTCAGAAAAAAATCATAACTCGTATATTTTTCTTCAAATAATTGTGAAACTTTGGAGGAGGTATACACTCTAAAACACAGTAGAAACTTGATTATCCGGGGTAATGGACGGGAGGTGTCGCAGGGATTAATGAAAACCATCGAGACACTTTTTATTGAACCAATTATGTACACACACACATATATATATATATATATATATATATATATATATATATATATATATATATATATATATA
>NNCF01127117.1:574886-597166 GCA_002313205.1 Laupala kohalensis | reverse complement strand
TATTGTGTAACATAGTTTTGCTTCGCTTTGTAGTTTGTCACTAGTTATTTTCAATTCAGACAAGTAAATTTGCTACAATTTCACTATGTCTTATGAAAACGTACAGTCTCTCACTACTCTTTCGCCCGACCCGACTGCGAAAATACCCCTTCCCAACTTTTGGCAGGATCACCCGAAAAAGTAGTTCGCGTACGCGGAAGCACAATTCACCGTGCGAGAAATTAGTTCCCCGTTTGTCAAGTACGTAACTATTATTCCATACTTGCAATCAGTAATCGATGTCATTGACCCGGAATTACTGACACCCGACGACAACAGGTCGTATGAACGTCTCAAACAGTTCTTGATTAATCGGTTCACCAACCCGCAAACTACAATCAACGATATCCTATCTGCTGAGACCATCGGTGATCGCACACCGTCAGAATTTCTTCACCATTTCCAGAATCTCGCCGGAACCAAACCGCAAGATAACTCGTCTTTGGCAGAAATATGGCTAAAAGCCCTACCAGCTACAATTCGAGATATCTTGACACAGGGGTACGCAAAATACAGCCTGTCAGAACAAGCGGAACTCGCCGACAAAATTAATGCAATACTCCCCACTTCTAATACCGTGGAAGCTATTCATGTTACACCGGACAAACCTGTTGAAATCGCTGACACAACAAGCACTCTTGACGCAGTAATCGCTACAGAAACCGTCGCAGCCGCTCATGTAAATACTCCTGCTCTTTCCGACGCAACGACTAACCCGACTGCGACTACAGATCTTACAATGCAATATATTCTTCAAACCTTGGACACCCTTACCAAGCAAGTGGCTGAATTACAGACAACATTATCTCAGCATAATGTACAGTACGGGCAACGTAAATTCAGCCCACGATCCGAAACGCGATCGAACACTTGCTTGTACCACTTCACATTTGGTAGCCACGCAAAACAATGCTTAGCTGCTTGCTGCTTCCAACATCAAAACGCTGCCAGCATCACTATTCGGAGAAATTATCGAAATGTCCGTCCACGCGAAATTAAATCCAATCAAATGTGCTGGTATCATCACAAATTCGGCAAGCAAGCCCGACATTGCAGCGCTCCGTGTGCATTCCAAACAGAAAATTCTTCTGCCCTCAAAAACAACTGCAAAAAGTCGAATGCATGTCAACAAACACACACTGCCGATCAGACACGAGTACCAACCTCTTCTTCATCAGAAATAAGTGAAGTACTTGAGCCGTCTATATCACATTCTCCGGAACCAAACTTGAAATCGATCTCAAAGAAATCAACCGACCCAACCGACAAAGCTAATTGCGGGTCTATAGAGTTGCATCCATCGAAAACAATATCGAAAGTACTCGATAAAGGACACGCGACTTTGGATCAAAGATTATCGATTTCAAAACAACTCGAGACCACGCACTGGAAACAGATAAAACGTAAAGCTGTTCCTACCGTCAAACCACGCAAAGAGAACACAGCTCAAACAAATAAAAAGTATCCCACTGAAGTAATTTCCCCAGGAATCGCCAGGACCTACGGAAAGTCAAAGCAATTAGATATGAATCACTTCTTCAAAAAACTCCCTTCTTTTTACCCCAAACGGATACAAATAAATAATAAGCCTGCATTTTGCTGCTTGTACAGCACAATATGAATATCACAAGAAACAAACGCAAACGCAACAGCTCAGGCCGAACGCAGTAACGATAATTTAAAAAATCCTATTGTCAACATGACGAAAGGAGAAGATGACAACATTATCGGAAACGTTCACGGTCAATATTTACGATGTGTACAATAACTAATTATGTTTTTTTCTTCTGCTAGATGAAACTGTTAGACCTACCCACCAGAACTGCCAGAATCCAGCATTCAACACCGGTTAACAGGTCAAACTTCTGTATCTAATTATATTGTATATATCATTGCACAGCACGCGCGTAACCTCCAAAAATCATAAGTTGATTAATACTGGCTGACTATCATGGTGGATGGTGAAATTTCGAGTTGCTACAAGCATTAAAACCTCATGCTATGAAACTATATTTCAATCAATTTCAAATGGAAAATATTTTTCATACCTCAGAAAATATGGCTGTACTAACAGAAACGAACTAAACCATGAACTCAGAAATCATACAGTTTTTCTGAATGACTATTACAAGTGAAATGGTGAATTTTGAGTTATAACAAGCATAACCACTGGAGATGAAACATGTTATCCATTAACCTCTCCAACAACCTTGTGCGGCAACCCCCACATTAACATAAAACTAATACAATATTTCTTTCCAAACTACCGCAATGATGACTGACGAGATGAACCTAGAGGTGGCCCACATCCTGCAAGGAGCCACCATCTCCAGATCCTGCAACTGGACCCGGTTCTCCCTGACATCCTGCAAGGAGCCATCTCCTACACTGGTCCAGCTCAGCATCTCCATCTCCTGCTCATCCTGCCAGCGTCTCCATCTCCTGTTCACCCTGCAAGCATCTCCATCCCTGCTTGCACTTACCCTGGACCTGGTCCATCCCATCACACAAAAAGCCATCTCCCACCAACATCACCAACATCACCAACATCTCAACTACCAACATCACGGTAATAAGACATGAGGAAAACTTCCTCAGAAAGGCGAAGCTCGGGCACTTTTTTCCTTGAAGATTGAAAGATCCGAAACTGGGATCAATGGGTTACATAGCAAAAAAAAACCGTATGACCGACACACGAAAGTTACATGATAGCCATGTTGTTTGCTAGTTTCCAAGACAATATCACTCTTTGTACAAGAGAGTCTCAACATACGACGCCAAAGAATCCTAACATTGTAAACATTAGAAGATTCCATGCAACAAAGAGACGCCTCAATTGCGATTCCATGCAGCAGAGAGACGCCTCAATCACCTTTCGAAATGCTTCGAAATCCTCGAGAAACTTCCGTAATACTCGAGAATATTCGAGAACTCAGTCCAGTTTGTTAAGAAATTTCTAGAGAATCTTAATAGACAAACCTCGACAAAGTGTTGTGTCGCCCCTGACCGTCGACTGTCATTGTTTTGCTTATAGATACAGGCAACAAAGAATTCATTCAGCTGAAAAACCTCGAAGAGTTAACATCGTGATCCGATTACCTCTCACGAGCTCAGCTCCTCAGAAATAATTTCTAAGTCGAAATCTGTGACTGAATTGTCACCAGCTTATTTATTTTGTCGGGGAAGATTTTTTATTGCTTTGCAATTAGATCTCTTCCTCTCCAAAATAAATACTCAGAGGTTTGAATAGAACGAGTTTTATTATGTAAACAAAGTCGTCATAATGTAAACAAAGAATAACACCAGACGACTAACGACAGGCGTTGAAAGTTCAATGTGAATTTGTGCCTCGTTCGTGTAACTCACGACTGACTTCAGGTGAGTCGGTGGTCGAAGGTGAGGAGTTTCCTTCTTCGTCGTTAGATGGCACCGCTGGTGATGTCTAGTTGTAGCTAGTCGACGAAGTGCAATGTTCGGGTGCGTAATGGCGCCTCCGGTTGAAGTTATCTTCGTGTCCCGGAGCGGGTCCTAGGGTTGGTCGCGAGGTGGCGCTTCGTGTTGATGCTTTTCCGATGACGTGGTGGTTGAAATTATTCAGTCACAGATTTTGGAGATAGAATTTGTCCAGTGCTTGGTGTGTGAAATCGCTCTGTTACGAGTTTCAACTTAGAAATTATTCATGCGCACGGAAAATAATTCAGTCACAGGTTTCGAAGATAGAATTTCTCCAGTACTTGATGTGTGAAATCATTCTATCGCCAATTTCAACTTAGGAGAATTACTGAGCTCGGAAAATAATTCAGTCACAGATTTCGAGTTAAAAATTATTTCTGAGGAGCTGAGAGGTAATCGGATCACGATGTTAACTCTTCGAGGTTTTTCAGCTGAATGAATTCTTTGTTGCCTGTATCTATAAGCAAAACAATGACAGTCGACGGTCAGGGGCGACACAACACTTTGTCGAGGTTTGTCTATTAAGATTCTCTAGAAATTTCTTAACAAACTGGACTGAGTTCTCGAATATTCTCGAGTATTACGAAAGTTTCTCGAGGATTTCGAAAGGTGATTGAGGCGTCTCTCTGCTGCATGGAATCGCAATTGAGGCGTCTCTTTGTTGCATGGAATCTTCTAATGTTTACAATGTTAGGATTCTTTGGCGTCGTATGTTGAGACTCTCTTGTACAAAGAGTGATATTGTCTTGGAAACTAGCAAACAACATGGCTATCATGTAACTTTCGTGTGTCGGTCATATGGGGGAGTTTCATCATACGTATTTAGGTATGTATTTCTCTGTATATGTAGGAATGTGTGTGTATGTGTGTGTGTTTTTTGGGTAGGGGAAAATCTTCAAAAGACGCTGTGGATTACGAGCTCCACAGTGTGTGGGATTTTTACCCACTAAAAACCACCTCCCATTTCTCTTCATGCCACCCCACGGAACTGCCGTCAAAAATTACATCGCGAGGGACGAATTTGTTGTATAATTTATCTATTCTATGCCACGTCGAATCCTTTCCTCATATCAGAGCTTCTTCAAAACATTGACAGCGTAGTTGGTCACAGCATACCAGTTCTCCTTAGAAAGAAGCATCAGATGTACTATGCCCTCTGGTCTTATTTCTTGCTGTAGAATTCTCCGTAATTCTTGCCTTTCGTCATCAAAACGAGAGCAGAAGAAAAACACATGCTCTGCGTCCTCACCGACAGGAGTGCAAGAAGGGCATGATGCATCCTCGTTTAGCTTAACGCGCTCCTGGTATGATCGGAAGCACCCGTGACCTGCTAACAGCTGTGTGACGTAGAAATCTACTTCCCCATGTCGTCTCTCAGTCCACATTCATATGTTTGGTATCATACGGTGGGTCCATATTCCTAAGGTTGACGCATCCCATCGGCGCTGCCATCTCTCCGTGGTCTCCAGATTCTCCTCCTCGTTAATTATCTTCACGTTAACATCAAGAGTTGCATGCGCTCGTCGGTAGATCCTCGTACGTTACTGTGCCACCAGGTCGATCGGTGGCAGATCAGCCACTACACATACATCATACGAGACCGTGCGAAAAGCGCAGGCTACTTGAAGAGCACCTGGTCTATGCACAGTGGTTATGTGCCGGCAATATGACTTGATCGCCGTTGCTTGGGACCAAATCAGGGCCGCATACAGCAGGGTAGACGTGATGACGCTCATCAAGAGCTTCCTTCTACCTTGTCTAGGGCCTCTCGTGTTGGGCATTATTCGCGACAATGCGGCTGTCACTCTTGACGCTTTCTCACTAACCAAGCTTGGTGGTCATCAAAACCCAGTCTAGCATCTATCTGGACTCCTAAGTATCTGAGGGACGTTTGGGATGCAATCCTACTGTTACCGACTTCCAGGTGGATGGTTTCCCTATTTTTTCGGCTTGTAATGAGGATAGCTTCAGTTTTACTCTCAGCTTACTGTTGACCCATGGAGAAAAGCCACCGGCGAATTGCAGTTATAGCGTCGTTTGAAGTCTGAATCACCTCTGACAGATATTTCTTGGTGACAACAATGGCGACGTCATCCGCATATCCCACAGTCATCGCTCCGTCTGGTAATGGAAGCATCAGCACTGCATCGTACATTATGTTCCAAAGGGTTGGTCCTAGGACTGACCCTTGTGGAACACCTCCCGTGATTTTATACGTCTTGGGGCCCTCATCCGTAGTATACACTAAATGTCGCTCATCAAAATAATTTGCGATTATCTTCGTGATATACCCAGGGACGTACAATGCATGCAGTGCTTTGTGAATGCATTTTTTACATATAAGGTGACCAAAACGCAATATTTCTTACTTCCTCCTTTCCACCGTCTGCCTCTGATGGCATGTTGGGTGGTGTTAACTATTGTGTCTATCGCATCTACAGTGGACCTTGCCTTCCGGAATCCATACTGCCTATCTGACAGACCTTGGAAGTCCTCTACAAATGTAACTAACCTGTTACAGATGATGCGCTCCAGAACCTTACCCGCCGTAACCGAAAGACAGATCGGTCTATAGGAGGAAGGATATTCGGGTGGCTTTTTCCCTTTCGGGATAAGAGCTAAATGCTGTCGTTTCCAGCGCCGCGGGAAAATCCCCTGACAGACATGAGATGTAGGTGTCGAGGAATATATCCGGTCGGGTCTTGATAGCGGTTTTCAGGGCAGCATTGGGTACTCGGTCAGGACCAGGCGCCTTCATGTCCCCGATTCCGGAACAAGCCATCACCAGCTCTTCTTGTGATATCTGGGACAGGTTCTTGCATTGCAGGTGGAACGAATGCTGCGTCGTCCTGGTTAGGGAATAGTACTGAAACTATCTCCTCCAGGAACCGCGGATTGGTGGGGGATAGTGAAGTCTGGGATTTCACTTTGGCCATTACCGTCTTGTAAGGACTGCCCCATGGATCGTTATCCACTTCCTTGCAAAGGTCTTCCCATCCTTTCCGTTTACTGGCTTTAATAGTCTTCTTTAACGCTCCATGGGTTTCTTTGTGTTACCTACTTCGGAGGTCATATTCCTGTCGCTCTCTTGCGCGTTGCACCAACCTTCTAGTACAGTTGCAGTTTCTGCGATCTCGTCATTCCACCAGTATACCGGTGACTGTCTCCTCCTCTGGCAGTTTTTCGTCATTGAGGCCGTGCATGCACTGTCGATGAATGCCATCGCATGCTCATCCATGTCTCCCGCATTGCCCGATATCTCAATGTTGCCCTCCATCATAACAACTAAGGAATCACGATCAAATGATCGAACATTCCACGTACCGTTACGATGTGCAGCACGCCTTGCATTTGTCTTTGTGTATTCACCCATTTCAAAGACAATGGCCTGATGGTCACTATGCGTGTAGTGCTCACTTACCCGTCATGAGAGAAATTTTCTATCAAGGCACTCACTCTTAAACGTGACATCTACAATGGAACTTTTCCCTTTTCTACAAAAAGTAGGAGTAGTCCCCCTGTTAGCTGCTGTGATGTTCATGGGAGCGATGACGTCCAGGAGTGTTTCACCTCACCCCAAGCGTTAAAATCCCCTGCAATGATTAGAGGCCTCCTATGTCTCGCGTCAATTTCAAGCTCGTCGATCAAGGTTTTAAACTGTGCAAACGAGGTGTTAGGGTCAGGTGGGGCATATACGTTGTAGATGTAAATATCCCCAACTTTAACCCATACAAGTCCAGCTTTCGAGGTTTTCATAAAGTCCTGGACAAAACGTTTGTTACACACCCATATGGCAGACCGATGTGTCGAATCCGATATCCATGGTGTGTCGAAGTTCTTATATTGCTCGCAGAGTATAGCAACGTCTATGTTTAAGTCTCGAACTGTCTGAGTCAGTAGGTCCTGAGCGGCCTCACAATGATTGAGGTTCAGTTGGATTACTCTCATATTAGTCGTTGGGTAGTCCTCTGTACCGCTTCCCTGAACTTGGGGCATGTGGAACTGCATGTGGGGTGGCTACTTTTCTGTCTTCGCAGAGGAGACATTCGGCGTTTTGGCACACGTCTTAGCAATGTGTCCTTCTTCGCCGCACCTTAAGCACAATTTGGATCTATCAGGTCCCTGGTAGTTCTGAGCTAAATGTCCGAAACCCCAGCACTTGGTTACGGAGACCTGATGCCGAATTCGACAGACAACCCAACCGATGCGGATTTTACCCTTTTCGTCTGCTTTCCTGGCAAGATCCTTTGGAAGGTTTACCACTGCTTTCTGGGTTCCCCCGTAGGACTTACGGATGTACTTGACCGTCACTTGCCCAGTTTTGACGCCTTCAAATTAGTTTACAAAGGCCTCACAGATATCTGCTTGTGGTCAGCTCGTCCAAATTCTTGAGCTCTAGCTTAATCTCAGGAATGAGGGAGCTTACACCCGCCCTTTCTTTAAGTCTTTCTGCGGCAGTGGCTTGGAGCTGACGAACATAATCACCTTGTGACTTCATCAACTCAAGAAGCATGTCCCCAGAGGTTCTCTTCCTTATCTTCATTACATTCGCGCCCAAATCTTTCAATTCGGGAGCATCCTTCATGCAGCGAAGTATATCGGCATAAGATTTGCCGTCTATTGCCTTAACGAGGGCATTCGGTCGTCTAAACCTTGGACGTTTCCGTCTCCTTTCACTTTTCCTCTCTCGCCCACTTTCTGCCTTATCTTGGGGTTGCGAGTCTTGAGGGGTTTCCAGCCTATCAGCCTTTTGTCTTGGCCGTTGCTGCTTCTTGGATTTCACCTTCTTCCATTCATTTTCTACGTCGTGTACCTGCGGAATGTTAATTTCCTCTGAAGGACCCACATCCATGTGAGACTCCAAATCAGTCGACACTAGGTTTTATGCGGCCAAGACGTGTTTGAGTACCCACCACTCTACTCTCTGAAGTACTAACTCTAGTACTTCCCTGTTCCACCGCGACAATGCCCGATTTAATGACGTGTACAAGTTCTTTAATTTCCTTATGTACGTTGTTGCGTCGTGTGACATACTCCACCAGCTCGTCTATCATTTTTCCAAGAAACGCCAATGCTTTCTTGGACACAATAAGTTCGTCCTCGGTACTTCCTTCCCACTAGATTTAATAGGTTTAATGTATTCATTCATAGTGTTCCCACGAGAAGCTAGGGAATAAATGTACGCCTAAACAGAGCCCCGCATGTCCAGGTAAGGCTTTTTACTCTGGGAGGTCGCCAGGTATCCCAGAGGTACAATTCAGGCCTCTGCACAGGTCGCATTACGCCTTACTTTGGGATTGTAGAGGAAAAGAGAAATGGGAAAGACACGCCCTAGCCCTCGAAACCTAATAGTGTCGGGGTCGAATAGAACAAGAGTTGGCCAAGGGAGGCGCAGAAGAATAGTAAAAGAAAAGAGAATCAAGCACAAGTGGAAGAAATGCTTGACACAGCTCAGGGCCCAATGGTTGCCACCCACGAACTCCCCAGATGGGAACCTCTGAGGGAAATAGGTTAGGGATCAGGAGGTATATGAGAGACAGGTCGTTGCGGGGGACAGTCTGGTTCTTCAGCTGGGACCTGTTCGGCATGAGTGACCCTGCTAGCAATTACACCATCAACTAACACCGCCAATAATGCAACTGCTTCCGACATAGCCCCAGCATCACCAGAGCACGCAAGCCCTCGCCACCCGCACGGTCAGTGCGTGTGCGTGTGTGCGCGCGTTGTCAGGGCTTGAAATATGACGTAATAAATCTTTGACTTTTTCGGTTTGAAATAATTTGAATTTAAGTTCTAATTTTTCTCAAATTGATGACGTTATTGAAGTCCAAATTTCCCTGTTCGCAGAAGTTCAGGACATCAACTGCTTCCATTGCTTGACTTATCTGATTTTTTTTTCTTTTTTAGCGCCAAAACTAATATTGTTTTCACTCTCGTATTACTCTGAATCATCCCGTTGTGAGGCAGATGCTGTACCCCTTGTACTGCCATAACAAGCATCTATGTCACTGTCACTTAGACGTTCGTATCCCTCTTTATTCAATATTTTTGTAGCCAATTAACAATATCGTCTTAATCAATGTTAGTGAAATCTTGAATTCATGTAGCTAACTGAAGACGAGCTTAACCATAACCATCTTCTATATTTTCCTCGTCATCAGTCTTGATCTAAGATTTTCGTCCAGTAAAGTCTTAATGTACTTGTAGGTAAGTTTTCCCAATCATAACATACTGCGAAAATGGCATCTTTTAGGGTCCACGTTTTCAGACGTTCTTTCATTGAATTAAAACAATTTTCTTGTAAAAGAAAACGGACAAAAATATTTTTGTTCCTTCGTTTCAAACAGGAAATCACGCCTTGGTCCATTGGCTGTATTAGATAAGTCACCGTTCGGTGGTATATAGTAGACAATAATTTTACCGTCCTTTGTTTTCTCTAGAGAAAGAACGATACTTTTACATTTAGCACTCATGGTTGTGAGGTGTTTGATAACGAGTACAATCTATCATTTTTAGATTGTACTTTATGAATCATAACATACATTATAATTCAAATTGTTGTTCATTATTAAAACCCCCTTTGGTATGTTTTTAGGAATAGTGAGCACGGTTAATCGAGGTTCTACTGCATACGGATGTTAGGAAAAAATACACAATGCATCTAAGTATAACTAAAACCACTCAAAGAAATATTTTATATTAATTTTGTGTGTGTAAAAACAGCTTCCCATAAAAGTAAATATCCTCAAAAAGGTATGTAATAATCATACATTTTTTTCTTTTTGTATATTTCTCCATACAGCAACTACCATGTGACGAAAGAAAAACAAGAGGTTTTCATTTCTTAGTTGTCTTTTTATCTTTTAAACATTTGACTAGCAGAGAATCATTTATATTAATTTATTATTGTTCAAGGTTTTTCAAATATTTCTTTTACACTAAAATACAAGGATCTGATTCATATAATGCTAATTGTTATACTTACAACCATGTAAATTAAATTAATACGCCAAAATAAATAAATAGATTTGTTCGATAAATTTTTTCCATTAAGGTTGGCACAAGAGATCAAATATTTTTGACATTATGTACATTTAATAAAGAAATTATATTATAGTAATCAGGGGGCTTTAAGGGCTCATCAACAGATTATAGTATTCACACAATTATCAGTAAGAATGTCTTCATTCATAGTAGCAATTGCTTAAAGCTGCTGAGCTCATAGAAACAAGCTTAATGTCAGTCTGATACATAACTCTATAGTAGGGGGAAATAATATATTGTTATACACATCCACAAGGTAAAATAAACATTGTTACTTTATAATAATAAGTAATATAATTAGAAGAATCTTTCATCTGTTTTTAGTCACTGTTCCATACTATATCCCCACATCCAATAATTGCAACATAAACATACTTAAAAAAATATCAATTTCAAGGAATAGGTGATGCTACAAAAAATATATCTTGCACAGTAATTTGAAATAACTCTCAAATAACATTTTTTGTTATTTAATTTTCTGATATGTCTGTTTCAAATTCTTGTTATTAAGTAAACCAATAGTTAATCACTTATCATAGCTAACAGAATAACTACATCTGTCATATATAGGTTCTTCAGTAAGTCCATGTAACTTGTCAGCACTGTCTTCACAATAATATTGAATTATTTTATTTACTTTGAATACACTAGTTGCCACAGTTTATTTGAGAAAAACAAATTATATAGTCAGGGCCAGATTATAAGCTCATGAGGTCTAGGGCTGTAATTGCAAAGAGCAGTTGCATACCTAGGCCCAGAGCCTCATCCTGTAAGGGGTCTTCAAATGAGATACCAAAAGTATTATAAGCATGTAAAAATTAAACTTAAATATACTACAATAGTAAAATAACCAATTACTGACCTTCTTATTAAATACAACCCCCAAATTCAATTTCAATTCTTCCCCAGGCTTCATAAGCTATAGGTACAATACTGCTTTAGGACCACCATTTTTTCCTTTTAAAAACAATTTAAACAATAATGAGGTAAGATTATAATAATAAAATAAAGTGAATGTACAAAAGATGAAAAAATATAAAAATAAGTTATGACACATCTGATATTCCATAAAAGTTTATTTTCTTCACTCTAAACAGTTTCCATTGAAGTAAGTGTTTAATTATATCTTTGAAATCAATGAATCATAACATTAAGATTGAATATGTAGCAATTAATAAAGATATATCATCTAACAAAAATATTCTATACAACCTGCAAAATTGAAAAAGGTTTCTCAATATCACTGTTTGCAATTGGAATCATTAAACACAATTAATAGCATATAAACATTATGAAAAATGACTATCAAATCATTCTATAAACATAAGTTGACAACATGATTCTATGAAATTAAATTTTCTTTCTCGACAGTATTATTTATTCAAGAAGCTAAATCTTTCTTATTGTTCTCCACAACAAACAATCTGTTTCATCATCAAATTGAACACATAGAGTTCTACCATCACAAAAAACAAACTCCGAAAACTGAATGTCAATGGTTTAATAGAAAGTGCACACTAGAATTGAGTCAATTACAGAAGTTAAATTGAACGAGGCACTTAACTGCAGTTGTGCCTATATCCACAGGAAAAGCAGTTAAACTACTACAACAAATAAATTTTTAATTGTGTTCACAAATAAACAAGATCATGCAGAGATGCAGTCTCCTCCAATATAACTATATTTACAGAAGCAAAACCTAGTTTCACAACAATTAACCAATTAAATTTATTTATTCAAGTAGAAACCAAAACATGTAATGACATAACTGCCCAGCCATTATATTGTTCGTTAAGTAAGGTCAGTTTCTCCATAGAGCAGTGAATGGAAAAGTAAACTTTTCAAGTAAAATTATTCTTCTCACTATCATGTAACAAAGAAATAATATGAATATACAAATCCTCGAAAGAACAATTAATAAATGACATTTAGCAGCTCTCTGACACTTAACAGAAAAAAGAAATCTCAATTTTGAAAGTAAAAGTGTTTAAAGCTGTACCAGCTACAATGTAGTACAAGAAGCCCTGTATTACAACATTTATTTTTAAAAGTTAGATTTCTCAAATCACACTTATGGTTAACTTCAGATAAATTCCTTTTAGAAATCATATTAATTTATAATAAATTTTCTACAAAATATTACATTATAACCATTGTTGTTGGATAAAATTGGAAATGGAAGCCGGTATGATGATTTTTGACAGCAATTTTCGAATATTAATATCTATCTATCATCTATATGGCTGGACCAAAAATTAACAAGAAATTTTTGACAAAACTAATAGGTGACATATGACCTGTTCACTCACTAATCATACTTCTGGTGGAAGAGATTCCTGTAGATTTGATACGTCAATAATTAACTTGCAGTTAAATTACATAACTTTTATGGCAATATTAAAATTACTATTAATATTGGAGAAGAGAAGATTGATATATTTTCAGATCAGAAGGTTAATACATTTCAAGCATTTTCATGAAGCATTGACTCCCCATTACTTTGAAAGTTTATTATCAAAATATTACTTATAATTTCATATCATAGGTTTACATAACAAATTACATACCTACACAATACAAATGATTGTGAATCATTTTAAATTTCTGAACTAATAAATGGAAAATGAAGTCTAGTATAAATCAGTTTTATAAAACAAGGGTCAATTAAAAGGACAAAATAAAAAAAAAAAAAAGACCCCGAAGACACTTAACACATTAACAGTGATTTAGGGTCAATATGGTTGAGTCACTTATCATTAAACTTGATAACAAGAAAAATCAGAAACTACAATACTTGTCTCAAAATTACCTTACGGTAGAAACATATCTCCAAGTAAAATAAATTCCCGACACCCGATACTGATCATGTTAAGGTTATCAAATATTCATTTCAGTTTATTTCACTTCATTTCTTCAATGTTATTTTCATTAAAAACTATACAATAGAAGGTTAAACAATCAACTGACAACATGATTGATTATAAATTCACATTATGAATATTATATTAAATAAGCACAATATCACATTTGTAAACACTGATCCATCGTACAGTAATAAATAAAGAGTAACAGCTCAGTATCTTCTAAATTGTTTCTTAAATCTCTCATAATGATAATCATCTGTAGCTTTTTCTCCATTTTCTCGTGACCATTTGGACTTATTGTCACTGCTAGGGCCCACATGTGCAGCACTAGAGTTAGTTTTCCTAGTAGGATTGTTCTTATCTTTACATTTTGGAGGTTCAGGATCTTCAATGTTGAACCTATTGTGTTGAACAAAATTTACAGCCATATTTGTGGGGACAAACTGAGAAGGAGCATCTTTTTTACTGTGACGCTCCCACAGTAGTTTCAGTTTAGCTTCTTCAGTAGCTTCAATATTACGAATTTTTGCATCTATACCTAAATCTACTTCTGGAATACCACTTAACATTTGATTGGAAAGCATTTCTTCAGATCTATGAGTAGATGATGCTCTTAAATGATCTGGTACCGCTTGTAATGCAGCTTCTTCTGGAGAACAATATTTATTTGTATCATTCTGCTTTGCATCTTCTTCCTGTTTCAACTGCCCTTTTCTCTTTGATAATTCTACTTCAATATACTTCATCATTTCCTCATCTTCATCTCTTTTATTGGTTTCAGCAGAAAATTGAGTTCCAATACCTGTGTCATAAGCATCATCTACTCGTTTAACTTTTCCACTTTTCAAAGCATTCATGTCAATCATTCCCCCTGTTTTCACTCTAAAGGGGTCATTTACAAGTGTTTCTTCTTCTATAGGAACTTTTTTACCCAATGCCAAGCTTACTACGCTAACACCATTCTGACGTTGCCGCAATTTTTGAATTGACCTCATTTCTTCCAACATAGTACTAACAGTGGCTTCTTCATTATCATTTTCATCATCTGACGATTCACGTTTTCTTAACATTTTTCTCTTCCGTGGCTTAAAACTGATGGAAGCAGTCCCAGAATTACCAGAATCATTTTTAGAGTCCTTATAAATGTGTTCAGGTTCCATTACTCAACTGTTTCTACACCCGGGGCGAAGTTTCAAAACAAAAATTCCTACAGAAGGTGCCCTAAATTTACAATTCTGGGAAGTAAATTCCAGAAGTTAAAAGATTTCAGGATCTAATTCCCAAGTTGTCATATGCTCCACTTATATAAATATCACGCTTATTTGAACTCTGCAAACATGAATGTTTATTCTGAAACCATTCAATACGCTCCAAATACTTCACTATAACTAGAACACATAATTTTTAATTTGTAACTAGAAAAAAAATTCTCAAGTTACCAAGTCCTTTCATTAGTTCCAATAGTGGTAAGAAATGATAACAACGCAGCAATCTACCCGCACAACAGTATAAAAACGTATTTCAAATCAGTTTCAGTTCAAATCGTGAAGCACACTTCACATTAATATTCAACTAAACGATTAAAACAATTCATACATTTCAGAAAATCACGGAGCCAAGCTGAATAACCATGATACTACTCAATACTATCCGTAGCTATCGATATTCCTGCTTTCGATACCTCGATACTTCGCCCGATATTTCTTCTACCGGTTTTAATACTTGCAAACTTTTCATTTTCACTGCAGTTGAAATAGTCAAAAGAACTTTCATTTTCTTGTGATTTTTTAGTGTTATTCTAAGGTGTGATAAAGTGTAGGACAACATCATTTATACTTTTCTGAAAGCATAAAGGTAAAGCTATACCAATTTTTTACAAGTATTTCTGTCAAATTTCGGTAGGTATCAAACTCTCATTGTCGTAGTATTCGTTGAAATAGTTGCTTAGACTCGTCTCCGTAACATCAATAAGATAAAATTTTTCAATAGTTTTAACTAAAATTCTTATTTCATTATAATAATTAATTCTCTTTCTACGAACAACCGATTTATTAGTATATATAAGACTCCTTATTCTACAACTATTAACGTCCATTATGTAATCTAATTAAATAAATAATTAAAAATTTACGACCTTTTATGGACGAATAATATTGTTATAAGAGTCCTTAGTTCAATAAGGAACCGTCAGCCCTGTCCAAGACTTTAGCGGTCGTAATTTCTCATTACAGTCTATATTTACTACGTACAAACTAGCTTGCGCTCGCTGGGGGCTGCGCCCGTGCCAAACAATCTATAGCAAAAATCCTTATTGCTGGATTAAAATGATTCACCACGTAGACCATCGTACGCGGAGTTCGTCCGGTGACACATAATCTAAAAGAAGAAAATAGCTGCAACGTGTAATTCATTGCAATAAAAATATACTGAAAATGCCTGATTTATTGTATGTATTTACTATTATGAATAAGTTTCAAATAAAAATAATTATTCCTCAGATCTGACTCATAAACATTCTCTATTGTTTTCTAAGTTGTTGGTATATTAATAACGTTACCAATGTTGATTAACAATGAAATAGTTTATATTTAGATCTGTTTTGTCACTGCTAGGCAACATTAATTTAATTATTACCAATTAATGAAACTACTTGAACTTTTCAGTCGACACTTTCTCTGTTCTGGCTTCTTGATAGCTTTGGTCTTCGCTAGGATGTTAGCAGTTATCAAATGATGGTCACTGTTTATGCCGCCACCTCTTCGATTTCTGACATCTAGGAGCGACTAACTTAATTTTGAGTTGATGCATATATGATCAATCTGGTTTTGCGTTTTGTTGTCAGGTGACACCCACGTAACAATACGACAAGATTTGTGTGGGATCAGGGTTCCTCTTATTTTAATACCATGTTTACCACAGCACTCAACCAGCAACTCACCATTTTCATTTCTAGTTCCAATCTCATGTTTACCCATGATATGCTCAATGTTTTTGTTATTTACTCCTACTCTAGCATTGAAGTCCCCCATCAAAACCACTAAGTAACTTTTCTTGATGTTGAACAAGATTTCATCTAGTTTATCATAAAATACTCCTTTTGTATCACATTCTACTTCTTTAGTAGAAACAAAACATTGAATAACTGACAAGTTTCCTCACTCTGCCGTAAAATCTTGCTGTAATTATGCGCTATGATACAGGAGCTATGATCAGCGTAGGAATGCCTCATTGAATCTTTTACAAAGTAATAGTCCAACTCCAGCTTGCTGAGCACCATCTGCTCTTGCCATACCGGAATATAGGAGATGTTGTCCTTTCCTAGTTCTGATTTCACCCTATTGATTCCTTCGAACTTCAATTACACCAAGAAGCTGCGTACAGTAATTTTCCAATTCCAGCAATTGGGCTCGTTTACCAATCTGACAAAAAGTTCGAAGGTTCCACTGGCCAAGTCGTATACCTTTTCCTTTGCCAATATTGGTCAACAGATCAGTCTGGCTCTTTCAATTTGATTCTTTGAAAATAAGTAAGATTTCGGTTCTCCAAGAGTTATTAGCCCAAAGATCCGTAGTTTGGCATCAGGGCTGTCTTGAGGCTCCTATCGTTTGTCATTGTCGATGTCGGAGCAATTCCTTTCACGGTAGATTTTAAGGTTATCCTCACTCCCGAATACTCGGACACCAGAGCCTCGAGTACATGCGATGTCCTCGAGACTAGAATTTATTGATTCATATAATATGTATCATTTGAGGTATATGAATTTCAATAAGACTAATAAAAATTTCATTTTATTTCGCATCTGAAGCTATTACATTGAAACTAAACCAAAAGTAATGTACATTATTACAAAAGTATTCGCCGCTTTTGATAGGATTTGGTAAAACGCAGTGGCTTGCAAATGCATTTTAATACGCGTTATAGGAAATAACACAACCCCATAACAGTGCAAATGTCCACTGGTAATACATTGAGAAGATCTGTCGTTTAAAGATGATTAGAAAACGCACTCTACGGAGGTTTAAAGATGATTAGAAAACGCACTCTACGGAGCACTAAAGATTAATAGACATAAAATATTTAGTGCTCGACTCAACAGAGGTCGTTGGTTTTCCAGATGTATTCATATATGCCTCTAGCGTATATACGTATAGCTAAAATTGCAAGACGGTTTGAGGACAGACTGAGGGGTCCAACCGACACCGACTCATCCACATGCTCGAATAAACCAGGGCCAAATGCTAGTCGTGAGACACGTGCAAAATTAGAGAAACGTACATAGCTTGAAAAAAGTAGCTGAGGGAATTGTGGTAGGGAAAAGGCGTTGAATGGGGTGAATCAAACTAAATTTAATGTATCTGCATAAAGTTTTGAAAATTTTAAATCATGAAAAAGTTGGACAAAGCAAAGGGAGAAATTAAAAGCACATATATGAGGTATACAAAGTACATAGAGGCACAGGTGATACAGAATATTTAGGGAAGATTGAGTAGACAAAATCAGAATTTCAGAAATGGGTGGAATAGGGGAAAGAAGAACTTCAGGAGAATGGAAGGGAGGAAAGTTGATAGACGATAGAGCTTGAGGAGGAGAGTTGTGCAACCACACCACGTGTGTTCAAAAGTAGTACTAATTGCGATTACAGTACGACGAGAGATGAGGATGGGACATTTTCAACAAGAACACGGAAAATGTTTCTTTGATTTTCGTTGCGTATTTGCCCAGTGTCGAAGTGGTGCACAGGGAAGTCTGGCAACGAGGCAGAAGCGTCCCAGGGAAGGGCGAACTCAGCGTCGCTCGTATGAGCTCGGTGTAACGCTCCCCCAGCGTACCCGCAGGTACCATGTATGCCGGCGACAGGGTAGTGCTGTGAACCTCCACTGGAGCGACGTCATCCGCAGCGTGGAGGCTCGTAGTGTAGTCCGGGATGCGCCGATGATTAAGGTTGAGGATGTCGTGGTATGTTAGGAAGTCGGCTCCGAGTATTGCAAGAGCTCTAATGATTTAGATGTTGGCGAGCCCTAAAGTCCCAATTTAAAAATCTAGTATATCTGTCCGTCGAGTATTGCTAAGGAGAGAAATTAATACTGATAAGAACTGGCACTCATATATATCAATGGAGGAAATTTTTCATGATTTTGAAGAATACATATTGAAAACGTTGAGTATACGAAAAGAAATACATCTTACTTTGTCAGATTCTGTCGAGAAATATAATTAAATCGGATCCATCTTTTTCATTCGAGACATCATTCTGCGACCATCATGCTATGCTCATGTTAGCAGTTTTCTTGCGCTCAGTCATTGGGAGCATCATGTTCTATTAGAGTTCATGAAGTTTAACTTCGGGATTCATCCGAGAACTATTCGGATTTCAACAGTTTTGTTTCGCAACAAGTGGCGGTAGTAAAGATTTTTATCGCGTTGCGTGAAGTTGAACGAACTTCTAAAAATGAACGGAACGAGAGCGGTGAACGCTGCAACTCCGAAGACGGGGCAATCCCTGCTGGTGCTGATACTTCCTGGAACCGCGGGGCTGGTCTACTGAATGGAAGGCTGGTAGAGACGAGAAAGGATGAAGCGGGCAAGCCGAGGCTGTTTTCAAGGTCTTGTACCTCCGTACCCATTATTTGAACTGATCTGGTCATCAATGCTAAGGTAACCTGAAAACACTGCTTGCATCCAGTCTTAGATTTATTAGCAGCGACAAGAAGACCCGTGTGTTACGAACTAAAATAATTAAGGCCCACGCTCAGAACTTTTTGAATTGCGTAAATATTGAGGGCATAAGGTGAGCGAGTATGTCAGTAGTCATTAAATTCATTAATTATTATAAAGGTTATTACTAACTGGTAGTGATTAATACCAGGCTATTCGATTTCTAGTTTTTGTCTAGTTTTTTGGATTGTTTTGTGTGATATTGGGTATGTGAGCACGGTAGTTCTAAGTCAATTTGTATCTATTGTGAATAAACAATTCAGTCAATTTGTTTTATTATGCGTTTTCCTTCTGGGATAAGGAATCCTGTGTGTTGTTCCCACTTAGTTAAATAACACGAACTCACTTTAAGAAATCAATCAGAACGATATAGGTGTTTTTTAGGTAAGTGTTAACCACTACCCTATTTTTAATTTTATTACCAGCATCCCCCCTCCGTTTTATTACAATTGGCGCCCAACGCGGAGCTTGCTTTATTTAGAAGCCCAAGTGGAACACACAACGCAGGAAAATCAAATCGACTTGATTGCAAAATTGATTTGTGTTAGTTTATAAGAAAGTGATTACCGCAAACATAAGATGGCAGATCAGGTTAAAACAGTAGGAGGAAAACCTGTGGAAAGCCCGAAAAGTAGAGTAGACCAGATGTCACAAAAAGATTACAAGATGGCGGCGTTATTCCAGAAGATGAGCGATAGATTTGGCAGAAAGGTAAAGGAGTTCCAGAGTCATTTACATGCAAAATTTGAAAAGTCAATTGTAAAATTTGAAAATTCTGAGTTCAACGCGGTAGTTCGAGAAACCAAGTTAAATAACAAAGTTGAGGAGCCGAACGAGTACCCCCTTCCGTTTTATTACACGACGGATGAAGCGAATCGAAACTACGTGAAGCAGTTATTTATTTACTACGAATAAATAATACCGATTTTCGATGGCTTCACCTTCGGATTTACATGTCAATGCTAATAACATGCAAAATGCATTTTCTTACTGTAAGACATAACTATTATGTACTGTTAATAATGTCACAATTTGACTCGACGCTCAAACTTCCATTCTTTTCCATTAAGATTTGACACAAATTCACGCGATTATAAAAATTACAAAAAATAAAATTGTAATATTTCCGTTTCACTATCAGACCCAGAAACTATTCACAATTTGATAATGATCTTTTGTACAATAGCACGTCAAAAAAATTATAAATTCTCTGAATTAAAGCTGTGCGATTTTTATGTTTACAAGCGCTACGTCGTGTTTTTTGACACCATGTTAGATTCAATATGTCGCATGCGAATACCTGTACTTAATAGTGCTTTAGGTCATACTCTCTCTAGACCATAGTCTATATACCAGACCGCCGTCTCGCGTGCTAACGGCGTTACTGGTTTCAACGCTCCAAACGAAATTCAATACCAACTCCTGTCTTCTAAAAGCGGCCGCTAGGGCGCGTGGCAGTTCCAGATACCCTTCCCCTCCCCTTCTAGATACTGTACCACCCCTCCCACGGTCTACTGCTTCATCTCATATTGTATTTTACTACACATTTGAAACAAAATGAAAACAGGGCACACCCCAGGGGACTTACATCGAGTAAGTACGTGTTTGGCAAACACGGGGCCCCGAGCTGAGTCTGGCATTACTTCCACTTGTGCCATGCTCCTTCCTTTCTCTTTCCTGATCTCCCTTGGTCACCTCTTGTTCTTTTCGATCCCGACGCCATTAGGGCTAGGGTATCTTTCATTTTCCTACCTCGCCCCAGGGGACTAACATCTAGTAAGTACGTGTTTGGCAAACACGGGGCCCCGAGCTGAGTCTGGCATTGCTTCCACTTACTTGTGCCATGCTCCTTCCTTTCTCTTTTCTGACCTTCCTTGGTCACCTCTTGTTCTTTTCGATCCCGACGCTGTTAGGGTTAGGGTATCTTTCATTTTCCCCTTTCCTCTTCTTTTTTTTTATGTTTTTAGTAAAGTGAGATGTTGGGATTTCAGTTTTGAGTTGTAGTTCAGGAGGGTTTTTAGTGGGTATGGCTGAGTCATTCGGCGAGTCCCACACGCGGGGAGAGTCATATTGGCTCTCCCTAGTGCGTAACTGCATTTTCCCTACCTGTACAAGTTTTAAGGGCTCTAATGACCTTTGATGTTGACGAGCCCTAAAGCCCCACAAAAAAACAAACAAAAAAAACAGGGCATAATTGACAGGAAATGTATACAAAGAAACTACATACTTGAACTTAATTCTATTTATTCAGAATAAGATTACATGACATTCTCATATGAATGGAAATATACAATCCTTTATACAAAAATGGGATATACTTGCAATAAGGTACTCAGTTATGTATATCCATCAACTATTTGGACCAATAATAAATCAATAAATGAGCTGGATAAAACAAGTCACATGAGAAACAAAATGCAGGTAAATACAGAAAAGGGAAACAATGTTATCAAACATGTGGAGAAGTGTGATTAAATTTCTACCTCCTCCAATGACTGTATAGAAAGCAGTCAATGGAATGTTGGATTTGCCTTAAGCCACAGTGGTGTATAAATCCCTCTGCTTATGCATGAGCGAATTACATGCCACAAATCTCATGAAGGTGATGTAGAACTAATTGACAAAAAGTTAACACAAGATTGATAATTGTTCAGTTGAAATAATAATAATAATAAATTTATTGTCAAAAAACAGCAGACTGCGTATGACCACATGGAGGACAATAAACTAATTTACTCTCCGGAAGCAAGCAAGGGACCATCCCATCAATTCCGATCAAGGGCCCTAAGGCAGAGGCGGATTCAAAAATTTCAGCAAAAATTCCTAAATAAGATGAAAAGTTAGCTGCAGGTTATAACACTAATAGAATGTCTATATGTTTGTAATTTAACGCAATGTAATTTACATATACAAATTATTATCGAACTATAGATTATTCTGAGTATAGTGTTTAAAAATCATAAGAGTTGAAAAAACATTAAATTCACGATTTATTGTTACAATAAACACGCCCCTAGACAAAGCCTAGAGAACCTGTATAAGAAATCCGCCTCTACCCGAAGGAAAAACGGAGAAAACCCCGGGCCAGGATGGGGCTACAGAATTAATGTACACAACCGTGCCAAAGTTGAGTACACATAAAACTAAATTAATATGAGCCATACG
>NNCF01127117.1:523747-569032 GCA_002313205.1 Laupala kohalensis | reverse complement strand
ATTTATGTCATTAAACTCTCTTGTAAATTTGTAAAGGATTTTAAATGGTTTTAGTTTATTATTAATAGTCAATACTTGAGCAAGGTGATCACTGTATCTGGCGATAAACGCTTCAGAGAGAAACTAAACAAATGTTTCTGCCTTCCAATTGGTATCAAAGAATGAAATGAGAAAGCAGAACCAGTTCTGCCTCCCTGAAATGAGTCTAGAAGACTTATTCTATAGTGTGGTTTGAAAATGTAGTAACAAAAAGATAAAGAAATGAAGACAATCAACCAGTACCATGTCTCCAAAAGCAACAGATATATCAGATGAATTAGTTACAATATGAAGAAACCATACGATTTTCATTTATACAGGTTGAATATAATTCTGTTTAACAAATGAGAAAAGCTTGTCAACCTACCAAGAGTATCTTTGACTAAAGAGATACTGATTGACTCACATTTGTGTTTACTTAATGAACTGCCTCCTATGTAACCTTACCCACTTCTCAAACTTCGATACTATCCCTGTGTATTATTAATCAAATGCGAGCAGCATAAGTCTAGAAGACTTTCAGAAAGTGTCTTGAAAAGATAGTAACAATAAAATGAAAAATAAATGAAGACAATCAGCTGGTACCATCTAACAATACTCTACCAAGAAACAGTCTCAAGATTTTCCATTCTACAAGTTGAATATCAATCCATCAAGGAAATGGGAGAGGTCTGTCAACCTGAGAATATCTGTGAGAAGACTGACTGCACAATAAGAAATTCACAAAATTTGTACCAATGCAAATGTTGATTTTAAAGAAAAGTTTACAGTAAAATCCATTATATATCCATAAGATAATGTAACTAAATTTATCCATCTCATGGTTTAAAATAAAAACATTACCAAGTTACAAACACCACAATATACTATAACTCAAGTAGTAAACTAACAAAGTGAAAGTAAAATTAAATAACCTGAAGTTTCAGAAAACCAAAAGAAGCCACAATACTCCAAGTAGTAAATAAACAAAGTGGAAATAAAATTTAAAAAAATGCAAGTTTACATCAAAACATAAAAAGGTGGTTCAATGAGAACTGTAACTTTTCTACACACTACATAAACATTTATCAAAAATAAATTTAATCACAGGTACAATAATGTTAAATAAGATGCAAACATCAATTTCCCTCTAGTTATTCATAACTAACTGTCACATGTCAGGTATAATTACAAATAAAACATTTTACACAGAAACAGAATCTAATATTTTAACTATTTAACATTTCTACTATTTCTTTAAATTTTTGTTTCAATAGCATTTGTGTTTAGTTAAAGAATTGCCTCCTACGTAACCTTACCCACTTCTCAAACTTCAATAGTATCCAGGAGTATTATTAAGTTTGTTATGTTTATTTACCCAAATAGAGACTGGTGAAAATCAATGAGATTCAAGTCATCATTGCAATATCTGGAAAACACAACAAGAATACAATATTAGCAGCCAATATATTTATTGTGAAAATCAGATCAAATTAACTTAATTCACCAACGATTGTTATAATTTATTGATCACAAAAAGTACAAGTGAGGTAATTAAACCTACCGTCGAAGTCTTTGGGAGAAAAATGCACAGAACACACTCTTGAATAAAAAGGAAGCCGCACTAGGGGACCGATAAATCAAATTCACTTGTCACCTAAAAGAGAATACAACTTTTATTAGAAACATCAAATTACTGAAATACTTAAAACGTATTATTATTGCTTACCCATTTTCATATGCAAAAAAATTGTATGCCCGGAGCACTGCCAGAACTGTTGTATCGTCAAGACGTGTCCATGAGACATTGTGGTATTACTTAAAGAACTAACACATCAGTTTTCATAAGTCACAGATTTAAGTACCGTACGCAAATCACAGCACGCTTCGTACTCCTGTTCAAATTGATTCAAAACTCGAACTCGCAGTTCGTCGCGAGCAATAACAAGCTAATAGGAGCGCGGGAAACCTAAACCAACACGAACTTGCTGCCATCTATTGAGCGCAACCATAAATATAGCTGGTGGCGCTGTCTGTATATTACAGACAAACTTCAGACCTTCACACCCTGTTTCCTTACCGTGCTCTAGACGGTACTGAACGGAAGCGAGCTCTATCGGCGAAAAAAAAAGTTAGAAAGTAGTTTACCGCCGCTTGCAATAGTTGATGTTAGCAATGTGCGAGGTTCGTGAGTCGTTTCACCTCCCTACTACTCACTGCCTTCTCTCTTAAATGGGGGTTCGAATTTACTGTCGAATGTCTTTTTTTTGGGAGGGGGGGCTTTAGGGCTCGTTGTCGAATGTCTTGTCCACTACATGAAGGTTTCCTATAACCGGATTTTTATTGGATATCTAAATTATTTTTTTTAAATTGCGTTAAAAGTAAAGAATTTTTGTTTAAGGATGAAGAGGGAATGACAATGGTCTCATTTATAGCAAAATTACTTATTGTACTTTTTAATGACATAACTAAGGTGGATTTATACAAGTTGTGCACTATGCATACCTATGCACTTTCAGATTCAAACCTCTAGCAGATTCAAATACCAACATCAATTGAGTGAATCTATTTTTTTAAACTTGTAATCAGAGCAAGGCTTGGTCATCTTGGTACTTATTGTTATGCTCACAATTACATAACTTCACACTAAAAAAGAAAAGAAACTTCTTGGAAAACACTAGAGAAAAAAAAGATAATTTTATAACAGTGGCCAGTAAAAACTATATTACAACAATATACAAAACACTTTAAAACTCACAATATTAATATAACAAAAAAAACCCTTGTAGATTATATAGTTGACCAGAAGGAATTATTTAAGGGAATTAATATCAGCTATTTTGATTAAGCAACATTTTTCATAAACTTCAATACAAAGATAACATACATAAAAATTTAGAAAAGGATAGATATGTTCTGCCAGTTACCTTAACTTAGCATCAAGCAGATATTTTTTGCTTTTTAATTCACTTTACAATTTTTTTTATACTATGTACTATGCTCACATAAAATTATAAATTAACAATATAAATTCTAGTAACTAGGATACTAATCTTTAAATTCAGTCTTGCAGATTATGGAACGTTGAATACAATACCAAACATTATTGCTTTTAATAGAGCAATCTGACAAATGGGATAGTGAAATGTGCCTACGTGAAGGCTTCATCAGTCAGGCACTTATACCATACCTTTGTATAAACTTGAACATCAAGATTTACAGAAGCAATCTTCCTGATCAAAACCATAGAAAGTAAATTATTTAAGAACTGCTCTGTACATGCAGCTTATAGCCCTAGCAAATAAGATTCATAATTCTAATAGTATTAAGATATAACTCACTTCACAATAGTAGTCNCACATCGTTGGTTTCTGAATTCCTCGAAATCCACATGACAGCCACAGGATTTTTTTAGTGAGGCTTTAATGCTCGTCAACAGCAAGGTCATTAGAGCCCATGGAAGTGTGTTTAGAATTCATGTGAAATACCAAAACAATTTTGTATAACCAATACATCGTAATTACTAAAAACTAGAATGATAAAAAAATATCAAATTCTAAACATTACTCAATTAATTTTCTATATTTCATAGCACCTCATAAAGAGAACCTGTAGAAATTTACATTATATAAATGTCCTAAGAAGAATGAATGGAGAGCTCATATAAATTATTGTAACATTGGTAGTATTTTTGTAATTGCTAAATAATAGTAGCTTATAAAGGACTAAATATAAATATTTGGAAG
Organism: Laupala kohalensis; assembly: GCA_002313205.1. NCBI lineage: Eukaryota > Metazoa > Arthropoda > Insecta > Orthoptera > Trigonidiidae > Laupala > Laupala kohalensis. The sequence goes on along the minus strand of NNCF01127117.1, from coordinate 565,268 downwards.
CATTTGTCTCAACATTTTGCAATTAATTGAATATTTCAGTTTTCTCCAATCCAATAGTATATTACAAACAAACAAATTAGAGAGCATGTTTATCATAAACTAAATAAATAATATTAGGAACTATATTGTTGGTGCACCTAACATTCAAGTACAGTGCCTAATTATTTTACAATAATAACCTCTTGGTGAGTATTTCGTAAGCCATTTTAACTCTAAAGTACGGCATGTCTCTTTGAGAAAAAGTAAATTTAGCTAATCGACAAATATATTCTGCATAAGTACAAACAAATACACCACAATCACTTCCATTCAGCTGTTCTGGAATATCCTGAAAAATATAAAATAACTGTTATAAGACAACAAAATGAAATCAACATAACAGAAGACATCAAAAGATGTGAAGAAAATTAACTAAATAATTTAATTTCCACAAAAATACCTCAGATTAATGCTGTGAAAACACTAATAATTATTACTTGTATAATACAATATTGTACAAGTTCATTAAATTTCACATTCCACTTGTATTTTAATTAGGACACAGTTCAAGGGTTCTTGTTCCCTCTCAACTACTATGTACTGAATAAATTATTCTAAAAATTCGTCGGACACACACTCCACTAACTTTCTTAAACACGAACTAGTTTCAAAAGCTGTTGCTTCCATCTTCAGCATATGCAGATTAGGCTGATGAATTACTACTATAATTTATTGTAGTAACTTCATAGTGAATTGAAGTCTTCACTTGAAGTCATGTCGTTCTATGGACTGGTCTGGTTCTACCTTCAGTTGAGTGACCTGAACTCTTGAAACATGTTGTGATTAATGGAGTGTTGGGAAACTAGCTGAACTCATACAATATTTTATTTTATTCTAGGGACCAAGGGATGAATCAAATGGACTTCCTACAATGTCTTTATTTTTCTCTTAAATGTATTTAACTTTTTGCCCTTCTCCTGTAATAAATTTTCCCTAATAAAAATGCCAAAATAAGATATAACTTGCAAATCAAAAATAACATTAGAAAAACATTTATGTTATTTCTAGTCACAATTAACTCAGCAATTTATCTCTTCTGGGAACACACACTGGCGTTTAAAAATATCTAAAACCCATTAAGAATTTATTATAAATGAACATAGACAGGTCATAGAAGGAAGTTATGAATATGTTAAGTTATAATTATGAAAACATCATTTAATGTAACATTTACAAAAGTAATGGTTACAAAAACTGAACAATTATTCTATAAATTAAATTAAATTTATGATTTAGAAATAAATCCTATGTAGTTTGTAAACTGTCCAGAGTATTCTCCTTTTACTTGTACAATTATTCTACACTTGACATCAGCCAGTATTATATAAACACTTTCAACTAATCTGTAAGGTTTTTATTAAATGAAGAAAATAAGCAGATATAGGAAAAAATAAACAAACTTCTTTCATTTCAAACCAAATATATACATTTAAATCTGTTTTTTTCCTCTTTATTTCAATAATAAATGATAACTTATGACCTTTTTCTTTTGATGATCACAATATATTTTTATTGCATATTATTAATACACTGGACTTCAACTTGAGACTAGAGTAGTTGTCAGGCATAAACAGTATAATTAATAGCATTTAATTCAATATCATACCTTCTTATTTACATAACTCCAGCGAGAACAATTAAATGAATTTTTTTTTTTGTCTTCATGTTCATCCTTCAAGTAGTCCACAAGTATCTGAAAAATAAGTATAAGGGTAATTTCCATTAACCCAGGATTCTTGATATCATAATACAACAATAATCAAAAACATTATTGCACACAGATTTTACTAAAATTTCAACCTTTCAGTACTTGACATTCTTAAGGTATCTTGTTTAACTATTAATACCTATAAAACTTTACTTTGCAGAACATATTTCAGAGCTTTTCCTTTACTCCCCTGAACTGTTTTTAAAAACAATCAGGCAGTGAATGAACCAATTTCCCAACAAAAATTGGTAAGCATTTCAAAATTCAGTTCCAATTTGAAAGAAGAAACTTTCAAAATACTTTTCAAATAAGTAGTTCTCTAGATTACTTATAAATAAATAAGTAAATTAGTATATTGTTCTCCATATGATCATACGCAGTTTATAACTGCTTTTTTGACAGTAAATTTATTTATTTATAGATATATTCTAGGAATATTCTTCTGCCAAGTTATAATTCCATTTCTTTGTGGACCAATCTCAGTTATTTCAAAATACAAATAATGCTATGTACAATCTGAAGAGAAATACATATGACCAAAGTATGGAGCAAGAGCGACTGAACATAATGTCAGGAATTTCAAAAACCATACATCAAAATCAGTTTTAAGGAACTATTTGACACGTTAACTGTTCAACATGTTAATCGTATAACAATACTTTATAGAGGAGATTTTGTAAATGCAATAATTATTTCCAGAAAGTTTTCTGGAAATATGTCAACGTATTTCTGGATATGTCAGTAGCAAGGTATGAGGTGGGGTACATAGTTACAGATTTCTGGTTAGAAAAATCACAGTTTAGTCACTTTATCTTAGATTTGTAACCTTTGTTGGGTCATTTTACACTCAGATATCCTCCAGAACATATACAACAGAAGTCTGCATTTTACACTTTTTGTAACTATGACCAAATTTGCTATTTCAGCTGAAGTTGGCGTACTCAAAGTAGGTGCCTTGAAAACCTATAATTTTCTGCTGAGATAGATTTTGAAATCTCTTATCAGACAAAAAGTCAATTAATTGTTTTTGGCTGATAGGAGGATGTACCTAATAGTTTAACAAAAACAGAATTATTGATACTATTGTTTACTGGTTATTACAGTTCTGAATTAAGGCAAATCTCTACTTCTTGTATTTTATACGCTTTACACTTCTTACATTTTTATTTGCAGTTTCTTACACATTTGCTATGTTTTCCTTTTACACTCTTTTTATTATATGTGCTTAAGGTATTCTATCTGCATTCACTTAAGTCAAGTGGCCAATTATTAAAAAAACTTGGATATATTCACCACAGAAGTTCTAATTAAATAATAATTCATGCTACTGATTTTTACTAACGAGGACAACTAATTTGTAATTTTAAAACTTGATAATAAATTTAATTGTCATTTGACTCTTTCTTCGACAAGGGTTACATTGTCTTCAGTCACGTGATGTTGCTGCCATTTCTGTTAGAACAGTACTTTCACACACAATTTTTGGTGAATTATTCCTGAATGTTCCTCTATCGGTGGAGGATCAGTTGGTAGGTTTTGATGATTGAGCTAGGGTCACTGATTAAATAATGTAAGTGGAGTGTGTGACCCACATTACTCAATGAATATTTTATAGCTGCGGCTTATAAGTTTTCAAAGCATTTAACTAATAAATAAATCAGATGATTTTTAGATCAGATTCTTTGTAACATGTGTAATGTAATGTGCGTAATTATACATAAGAAGTGAGCACCACATGTATTTTCTCATTTAAATGATAATATTGAGGCCCCTGAAATAAAATTCCCATTTAAGATTTGAATATACACTTTTAATTCAGCTAAAATTGATTTAAAATATTGCAACTAATAACTATAGATAAAAGTAGCAAGAGATACAGAACCTGGAGGTGTAACCCATAACACAAATAACTGCAGAGCACCGAGTTTTATTGAGCATACCAGTACAATATTATCAACCATTAAATATCTTCTATAATTTATGATATAAACCTGTCATATGTAACTCAAAACTAAAATTAAATAATTTATTTACCCTAAAACACTGGTCATTTTTACCACCCATACTGTCATAATATTCAATTTGTTTCTCTGGAAAATTTATACAAGCCAGACACCAGTGAACTTTAAGATGCACAGGCACAATGATCAAATCATATGAAAAAATGTCAACCTGGAACAGAGAATAGTTCAATTAACAAAAAAGACAAATACAAATCTAGTTCCAAAATATTCAAAATAAGTTTGAAATTTCAAACAAATGTGGCCTCAATACAGAGTGCTCAGAGAAATACATAATATGTGGACACATCCATGTGAAATAATAATAAATTTACAGTCAAAAAAGCAGTGAAAATGAATGCAATCACATGGAGGACAATAAACTAATTTACACATAGAGGACATGGAGGGCAATAAACTATAATATGAGGGCAAGCCTGTCCTAAACTCCAAGTATAGTCCACCTTCGGATTTTTGGACGTTTTTTTCAGAAAAAAGGGGGGAAATATACTCGGGTAAAAATACGGTAAGTCACAAATGGCAGTTCCCTTTATACAGTTAAATTACAAGTGCATCTGCCAGCACATTGCAGCAAATGTATGCTTGCCATATAGGCTGTGTGACATCTTGTAGGCACAATATCAGTTAGAGGTAGCCAGTGCAAGATGGCGATTGTGATGCATTACTGTACACGAGAAGAACAGTGTACAGTTGTGAGTTTTTTGTGGGCCAAAGGACTGTGCACAGAAGAAGTATATTCTGAAATGCATCCCGTATATGGTGACAACTGTTTCTCAGGGACAGCTGTGTTAAATTGGATCCAGAAGTTCAACATGGGAAGGCAAAGCATCAGAAATGGGGAGCATCCTAGTCACCCTGCGGAGGTGTCAACAATTTGTTGGGAATGCTTGGAACATCCACCATACAGTCCCGACTTAGCCCCCAGTGATTTTCATCTGTCAAGACCCCTAAAATATCATTTGGGTGGCCGTCATTTTGAAACTGATGATGCCAGAATCCACGAGATTACTTGTTGGCTGCAACAGCAACTTTGCCACCAGTTGTCAAGAACTTGCAAAGAGATGGAATTAGTGTCTGAATGCACAGGGTGATTATGTAGAAAAGTGAAATAAATGTCAAGAAGTTATTTTGATAATTATTGCCTCTATCTAGTTTAGTGACTAATTTATTGACTTACCTACATATTTATAACAGTTTATTGCCTTCAAAAGATGCTCAAAATTTTACAAATATAAAATACTGAAAATATTGAAAAACCAAATTTAAATTTCAATACATCAACCAAGTCAGTTTAACTACAGAATCCCTAGTTGATCTATACAGTAACTGATATCATACTTTAATTGCAACATATCTCTAAGTGAATAATAACATTCATTCCTATTTAACAATTATGTAAATTAAACTTAGAAAACCTATTTTTCAAAAAGAAATCAAACATAGTAACACAACCTTGCGAGTCCATCGTTTCAAAGAAGAATGACCAGATTCAGCCAATTTAGTATAAAAAAATGTATTGAAACAATATACAGATGGATAGTTGAGAAGTTCTCCTCTTTCCATAAGAAGACACATGTAGAAGTTCATTACCTGCAATCATAAAATATATTGATTGATACAATCCATTTTCATGAACCAACTAAAAATAGGGCCACTCTTCATTTCTGAATCTGAAAATGGTTGTTAGGCACCAATTTAAATAATATTTTTAAGTCAATGAATGTGAAGTAATACAATATAATACTAAAAATAAATAATTGAATGTTTATATATGTCTATGTATTCATTAATTCCAACAGGGAACCAGTTAAATTTCAGTTAATAGCAAGTATTATTATAACTATTATTGTATTGCACAAACATAAGAGCAAATGTGAAGGTAATGCGGCAATAGAATATGGCAATAATGCAGGAGGGTGAGATAAAAGGCAAAAGGAAAAGCAGGAGAGAGGAGAAAAAGTGATAAAGCAAAGAAATTATGACAACTAAACCATATGAGAACAAGACCACTGAATGTATGGAAAACAAATAATGAACATTTGGACCTCAGGTTTTAACTTCACATACCTTATTTATATATACCATTCATTATAACACAATAATAATAGCTGAATGATAATGCTCAGTACTATAAATAAATCTCCAAAGAAATCAAATTGGAAATTTAATAATCTAATAGCTTTGTAATGGATTTTACTATGTCAGATGCTACAAAAATTAGATCCAGTTTTCAAACTAAAATTCCAATCAAGCAATTTAATCATCGTCAATGATATTTTTATTACTTCAGAGATTTATGTTTTCTCATCTTACCTCATCATTCAGCCATCTACATCCTTTTAGAGTATGTATATCTCTTGTCCTGATCACAAGATTAAATCCTTCAGCAAGAACATCATTTGATTTGCTACGAAAGGCTGAACAGACAAGAACCTACAAAAAATTGCTTCAATCATTTCATTATACATGGACATAAAAAATACAAACAGCAAACAAGAGATAGAAAAAGCTGTACATTTAAATTTCTCATATTTGATTTTCATATTAAGTCCACGTATGTAGCACGTACTATATAATTCTGAAAACACTTAAACACGTCAAAGCGATGAATAATGACCAAAGAAGTTGCAGTAAAAAGGATATAAATTGTATAGGCTTAGTCAACTTGTCTTCATCACAATACTCTGAAAACGATGTTCTAAAAACATCTTTAAAATATTACAGTATTATTTCCAAATACATGCACTAGGCTGTAGTCCCCATTTTTTTCTTCTTTTAATTTTCTCTCACTACATTTACCACTTAATAATGCAAAGTATTCTACATAAATCAACAAATTTAATGAACATGCTATACTAGCCTCCATTTCATCAGTGAGTTTGGGTAATTCATTTTGATCCTCTTCATCGATATCTTCCTGTTCATAATATTTTCTATTAATTTCTGCACAAGTAGCTCCTTTCACCTCTTCTTCAGTTACATCAATGACTTCTGGTTCACTATCTACCAGATTCATATCTTGCAGCATCTGCACTTCTGAATTTCCTCCATTCTCTTCACACACAGAGGAATTTTTTGATGCCTTCAATACCTTATCTTCATCCACCAAATCTATAACCCTACATTTATGCATGTATAAATATAAGAACTATCTTCTGAACTGAAAAGCTGTCCTAACTATTCACACATGAGGTGAATATGAGTGTGTGAGGTAATGCATTTGAGGGCATATGTGGAATGATGAGTATCAGGGTGCATATGGAGTGATGCTTGTGGTGTTTTGCATGTTATGTGTTGGGCATTGATGTGTGTGCATGTTGTTTGTGACTTTGAATGGGTGTGTATTTGCATGGTGTGGCAGTATGTGTTGCGTGAGGCTGCGCAAGGTGAGAGTTGCATATTTTATATACTATATTGGTAAATACTAGTATAAAATAGAAAGATAGTTACAGATATATATACTCTGAAATTATCAAATGAAAAAAAATTCACAAGTCACAAAAATTATAACTTACTCTTCATAGTTGTCTGAATCAGATGAGAGGGGTGATATGGCTCGCTTTTGAATATTTCCAAACAAATGTTTTTGGGAAGACTCTACAAAAAGAAAGTCAAATAAGGATAATTACCATACAAAATATTGGAACAAATTTTCTTTAACACAATGTGAAAAATTACATAATTTATCTCATTTTGGGCTCCAATGTTAATGGGCTGTAGGTTTACCGTCCAATAGCGTACCAAAAAAAGTACATCATAATTTATGTTAACGAATATTTCCTTAACGAAATTTAAGTCTTCATCTAACAGCAATATACAGGGTGATTCAGAATTCCTATAGTTCCAGTTATAAATGTTGTAGAGGGGACTCAGAACAGCAATATTTGGTAATAAACCCTTGTCCCAAAATGCGCCGTTTGGAAGATAAACGACTTTGAAATAACGTCAAAGGATACACTGCACATGCATCAACCAACTCATACCTGCGTGAACTACAACATATACTTGAAGTGGCGACCACGCGTTTCGTTGCACAAAGTGTACTTGCAAACAATGTTCACATACACACAGTCCAAAAGTCCTGGAGTGTCCTGAATGACCTCTGCTGCAGCCATTACACAGACGAGATCGTCCACAGGGGTTTGTAAACAATACTCTTCATGTAGCCCCCCAGGAAAAAGTCCAGAGGTTTTAAATCGGGGGATTGTGGTGGCCAACGAATTGGTCCACTGCGACCTATCCACCTGTTCCCGTATGTTTGGTGAAGGTGCTGACGGACTTCGCGTGAAAAGCGGGCTGGCGAGCCATCATGCTGGAACCACATCGTCAGACGGATATGCAATGGCACATCCTCCAAATGCTGCACCAGTACGTCTTGCAGGAAGGTCAAGTAGCTGTGACCCCGTTAGTTGGGGCGATAGAATACACAGACTAATCAGATGACCATGGATAATACCAATCCACACATTTATACCGAAACGATGTTGAAATCAATGGGTGTTTATGGCATGAGGGTTTTCCTCATCCCAAATGTGGCTGTTATGAGTTGAGCAGACCTTCATTTGTGAAATGTGCTTCATCTGTGAAAAGAATGATCAGAGGAAAGTCTGGAACGTCAACACAACGGTGCAGGAAACATGCGCAGTTTTGCACGTGGTGCAAAATCAGCTGTACCCAATGCCTGCACAGAAATCATTCATGATACAGGCGTTGTGCTAATCGAACATTTCGTCCACTTTCACCGTAGATGAGAAACATGTCGGTGTACTCAGAAAACATGTACTCCGCCATTTTGTAATGCACCATCTTTCTCGATCGCTCAATGGCAACTGATGTACATGTGCAACAATTCATTGGATTGTTCTCTGATGATACAAACATGACATCACACAAGACATCACGTAACACGAGACACCGTCCTCTGTCAATGTGTATTGCCTTCCATCATTCAGTCATGTATCTTCCAAACGACGCATTTCCGGACACAGGTTTATTACCAAATATTGCTGTTCTGAGTCCCCTCTACAACACCTATAATTGTGCAATAGGAATTCTGAATCACCCAGTATATTATAGTATTTATTTATTTATTTATTTATTATTTTAATGCTTATGACAAGGTTCGGACCATGAGGCCTGGTCTTCCACAAAACTATGAATTATATGAAGGAAGTGGGAAGATGTGTAGGGTTAGTGAGGTTTTATAGTACCAACAGATACCTTAAGGCTCACTGAGGTCTTATAGTACTCAACTGACAGAAGTGTGAATTAGGTGAGGGAAAAATCAACACTACTATTGGATTTTTTATTATTGACTTCAAACAGCTGTGGAGAGTACAACAAAAATCGCAGAAAAAATCAATTACCACCTTTGGATATTTTTTTGTGGGGCTTTAAGGGCTCATCAACAGCACCATTGGATTTGTAATTTTTTTCTCATAAACACAAGTAAAAAATTTTATTCTTTGAATGAATAAATTTTAAAACCTGAAATGTTTCAAAGAGTGGAATATTCTTACAGTTATTGCCGTTAGGTTGACTTTATTATTTTTTTATAAAACAAACTAAGAGTGACAAAAATAATTCTTATTCAGTGAATGATTACTGTGTTTGTGACAATGTTGTGGACTAGACATCAATAACGGGCTAAGTGCCAAAAATTTAAAAAATTGAATTAGACCCAAAAAACGAAGCTAAGCTCACTATCAACCTCAAAAGCCAGCAAAGTGCCACGATCAAGTTAAGGTGGACAGAAAGTACGAGAGGTATATACTGGGCTGCTGGCCAAGGAACGGGCTAAGTGCCACCAAGCTTTTACAGCTGATTGTGAGCATTGCCTACAACAACACTGCAACCTATCTTTTCATAAATTTTTGGTCTCCAGCCATTCATTTTTGTCATGTGATAAGGATTTTGCCCATATCGAGAAGTGCAAAAGGTTTAAAAGTGTCAAGTACCCGAAGACCTGGTTAAACTCATGGTGAATGCAACACCGAACAATCCCTCTAGTTACCCTCCATGACTTTTATGATTAAATAAAAGCAGCCCATTCAAACATCAACACGACAAAACTAAATATTTCCAAATGAAATTGGATTAGTGTTGGAAAAGCTGCACACATCAAGACGAGAAAAATGTTTAATGAACTTGAAGCATGGAGCACCTGCTACGTTCTCAAGAAAGGGATTACCACCAACATAGTCAAGGGCTTGGTTTTACCATCAGAACCGTGTCAAAACAACATATCAGCTGAGAAGAAGAGGGATCTGCAACATATTCTGCCGTATTTGAATGTAGATAATCGTGTATTCTTCGAAGAATTAATCAATTAAAATTAGAATCACCTAAACTTTAGAAGACAAAAAAAAGTTCAAAATATACAAATTCATGACAATGCACTGGAACAATGTTCTTCCATTAGCACTTACCTCGTTATTAGTGATAAAGATATGGCACTTAGCATCATCTACGTTTTTCTGAATAAAATTTCTTTTCTTTCATAAGAGGAAGTGAATTTTTTTAAATGCAATAGTAATATGAATCTTACCCTATATATAATAAATAAAAAAAATGTTCAGGTTTTATTAAATTGTTCAGACAAAACAAAAAACACTGGATAACTCAAAATCAACTTTTTGGCACTTAGCCCATTATTATGTCCAGTCTTCATTTATTAATTTCAAACTTAGACTTGAAAAATATAACGAGTTATTGATTTTTTTTCAAAAACTCTACTAAAAACAACCAAACACTTTCTTAAAGAATAAAATTTTATCTGTTGCACTCCATGATGACATTACAATTAAATCAAAACATTCAAAACTATGCACAGCCTCCAGCGGGTGATAAATAAAACCATGTTTTGAATAATCGGCAAGCGATGCATTATAGTCACGTGCATTGTTGTCGACGCAGTATTTAGTCAACAGGCTAGATTCCACAGCTGACAAACTTATACCAGTCAGTGGAGTGATCCATCGCTCACTAATTGAAAACATGGTTTATTTATCACTTGCTGGAGGCTGTGTAAATAATTTTAAAAGTTTTAATCCAATTGTAATGTGATTATGGCATTCTTCTAAATGTGACACAATAAATTTTATTTCTTAGAAATATGTTTGGTCGTTTTTAGCAGTATGTTTGGAAAAAATTCATTATATTTTACATGAAGAAGCTTCATAAATATTATTAAGTAATTAATAAATGTTGTCACAAACACAACAGTAATCATTCTCTGAATAAGAATTATTTTTGTCACTCATAGTTTATTTTACAATAAATAATAAAGACGACACATTGGCAAAAACTGTAAAAAATATCATGCTTTTTGAAACATTTCAGATATTAAAAAATTAATATTNCGACACATTGGCAAAAACTGTAAAAAATATCATGCTTTTTGAAACATTTCAGATATTAAAAAATTAATATTCATTCAAACCAAATTTTTCACTAAAGTATGTGCAGAACAAAATGACAAATCCCATCGTATTAACTGTTTTCTTTTTTGGCACTTTTTGTTGTTCTTTCCACAGCTATTAGAAGTCCGAGGTCAACAATAAAAAATCCGATAGTAAATCTCACCTAGTTTGACAGGGAGGAATCAACTTGTGCTACGCTGTTTAGCTGTATGGTGGGAGCAATGATGTAACCACTATTGTTCATTATGGCAAATTACCATTAATTTTTAATCACGTAAACTTAACTGAATAATAATACCTACATTGTAAATAACAAACCTAAAATCAATATAAAGTGATATCAATTAATGATACGTCTCTAAATGGAAACTTCTCAATAGCGGATTCTTTCATTCAACGTTCCAGTCCTACTGAATTTAAGTAAATAAAAAAATAAAAAAATGGACTCTATATGCATGCGGACAGTTGAGTTTTATTTGAGGAGGCTCTACAGCATACAGCAAGGGGATAATACAGCTGTATCCCTAAATTTTCTCAATTGATTTATTGAGATATACATTGCAATACAGTTAAGACAAATCTTTGCTCACTCTTTCAGTACTGATATTGATGAACCATCAAGAGCAATAGAGACATCAAAACTTATCGGTCATTTGTTTGGATACTTCTTTCCAAAATATTGAGGTTTTTTCACATGTGAAGTAGTTCTACACAGAGCAGCATAGAAAATTTAATACTGAATTAAGAAAGTTCCAGAAGATAATAATGTGTTTCTCATCAGTTTTGGTTAGAGAAAGTTCTCTTTTTATCCTATTTTGGGTATGAAGATATGTTAGCTGAATCTTTGTCAATTTTTGCTAAACCCATTTCATTGTACATTGTTTTGATTTTTATTTCCCAAATTTTATGATCCCTTGAGATATTATGACCCAGTTGAAAAGAAGATTCACTAAATACAATCTCAATTTCACACAAAGTTTCAAACTGTAAAATTCCTTTTCCCGAACTATGTTAATGCAGTTTTACATTTTTTGTTTGTCCCCAATGACATACTTTCTCTCCAACCACGCACATCAAAACAAAGTGTGAAAAGTGTGTGAATGCAGATGTGTTTGTGGGTCTAATGTTTCACTAAGTCAAACCTTTTCAATACTTCCTCTCATCAACAAAAATCCTTATATGTTACATTGATTTTACAAACACACTCATTATTTAATTTTCAAAACAAAAGAAACTAAATCTATTATAGCAGGACTGCGAGATCATCTTTATCTTGAGAGAATATATAAAGCATTTATAACAAGATTCGTATTTTTTACATGATATTGATACCAACAATTATTGAAGTTCAACCATTTTCAGTGTATTTCACCTTTTGCAAGTGTTTACCAGTGCTGTCCAGTGTATTTTAGCCCAAGAGCATTTTTCATACACTTTAGATTAATTAAGCCGGCACGAGATGGGGTTCGGCAAAATATTGCCCAACCAATAAAACTAATGGATATATTTATTTATTTGTAAAGCGATATATTGATAATCATCAAAATATTTATATTATTTCAAGCTGGAAAAGTTAAATAGTATATTTTCTTTATTTTTAAAAAGTTTTTCTAATATTTAGTATTATAATAAAATATTTTTATACAGTCATGTACAACCAGGTAATCCCAAACACAATTTTCATTTTTCTCTCAACGCATATGCCACATCAAGTATTTATTCTGACAGCATACATTTATAACACAAAGTTGTGTCCCCCAATTTTTGATGAAAAATTTGATGTAAAACATACTACAATTCATGGGCCAAAAAAAAAAAAAAAAAAAAAAAGGTTTTGTGGGTTGCATATGGCCTGCGGGCAGCAAGTTGGACAACACCGTTACACACAAAGATAATAGTAATTTTAGTTTCAATCATAGGTGCACTTTGATGTGAATATTTAAATTGCTGGTACTATTATTTATGGCAGCAATAATTCTGTTAGATTCCAAGAACTTAACCCACAAATGAAAAATTATTTAACAATTTTGAAGAATCAAAGATTTAGGTATACTTTTGAAGAGACACTTACGGAAAGATTAAAAAAAAACAATAATTCATTTCGTGACAGGAAAGTAGAAATTTAAAATAAAGAAGAATGTTTGTGACAAAAAAATGAAGAGGGAACAGTGATAAACTTAACTCGGACCACTTTGAAGAGAAGACCCATATTCTTAATTCTTTGAAGAGTTTGATTTCTTGTTGGAAACATCAGAAGGCACACTCAGGACAAAATAATAATGAAGCTGTTAATAGAGTTATTATTACAGATGACATCATTCAAATAACTAAGATAAGTCAATTTACCAGCCACAACCAAATCATCAGGAATCTTCACAACTTTGCAGTCTAATGAATCTCTGGGCAGTTCCAGAATATCATCAGAGCTTTGACATTCTTGCTCCACGTCAATAGTATCACTATCCGAGTCTTTTGTCAGATCCACCACAGGTACATTATTTATTCTGATAGGTTGAGGAGTGCTCCTACAATAATTCAATAAGACATGAGCATATACATTTATGAAGTTACATAATTTATGAGGTAGCAGATTAACATTCCAAGTAACCAGAACAACAACAATTTGTAATTAATTTTTATCCTGAGATTAAGGCACACAGATGAAAGCAATAAATGAGGGTCTTCATAAACTTATTATTGCAAGTTTTGTTTCCAAATTTGTTTTCAATGGGTTATAGAAATCTTTTAAAAACGAAAAATCAGTGGGAGTTATAGAAAATGGTAGTACTTTTCTTGATGTAAATTTTAGGATATGAAAAGTTCAGGAATGTCTCAATGTCTAATACAGAAAAGGAAACAAAGGAATTCAACTTGATTTACTTACAAACTTTAAAGAAGCCAGAAAAAAAGAAGTAATTGACACAAGTGGCTAAGTGAATTGAACAATTTGTAGATGACTCAAGTCCCTCAAGAGATATTTGACTATGTACATACAAAAATCATAAGTACTTTCAAAGAGGAATTTTCAAATAATTACAAGAAGTTTTTCATTGGAAGTTTTGAAAAGCGGGAAAGGGGACATATTGTAAGTTTCTCCCTAATAATACTCACCTAGGTCTAACAACATGAGATGGTGGAGTGAGTATAGATTGTCTGATCAATTCTGAACTGATGAAACCACTCATTGTTGTTTCTAAAAGCTTCATATAATTCAATCTTTCCTCCAGACGGATACTCTGTAAATAAAAATATAAGTAAATAAATTTAATTTAGGAAATTTAAAACTATTATTTAGGAAACCAAATATTTAAAATTGTTACTTATTTGACCAAAAAAAAAGAAGAAAGATGTCGTCATTTAAAGGTAAATATGCAAACCATGATAAGTATATAGTATATAATAAGTTTTTAATTGTATTAATGAGTAAATTTACATGTACATCCCACTTTATATTCATGTCAAAGGTTATTTGTGCGATTCAACTCCTTGTAAATCAAAATTCAACAATTTTAAATTAGCATTGATGGAACACTTGTACTCTGCTTATCAAAAGTAATAAAGATTGTCTTTGATATATTCAAAGCTAAATTATTTTTTGCTAACCAATTGTATACCAAAGTTAGATAATAATTTAGATTAAAAATAACTCTTTCCCAAGTATCATCATTATTCAAGACAACTGTGTAATCTGCAAAAGAAATAATTTAATTTTCAGGTAAAAATTAAAAAATATAATTTGTAAATAAAATAAAAAGTAGGGAACTCAAAATCATTCCTTGAGGTACTCCAATAGATAGGACAATAATTACTTCTATAATTACCAATTATTGCAGCCAGTGCTCTTTTCAATAAATAATATTCTATCAAACTAAAAGTAATAACATTAATACCATATTTATGCTGCTTCTCTAATAGCAAGGTCTGATGATCAGTATACAGTACAATATATTATCATTAAAGGTACTGGAGGCCTAAATGAGCACCTAAAAGTGGTAAAATAAGTAAGCAGAGACTATTTTTTTAGTGGGTTCAAAAATTCTTCTACTGTGTAGAAAGGGCAAGCCTGCATCCATTTTACTAGATGATTTTTGTTTTGCTTTGTGGTGTCGTTAAGTTCTGGGGGCAGTGAATTGATGAATTGATCTCTTGCATAAGATGGCTTCTTTTCTAAGAGAGCTAGATGATGGATTGGAAGTCTATATCCATTTGAGTTTCTGGTCTGTTTCTTGTTATTCTTTTTCAGGACCATGAGTATTCATATGCAATATGACTTCCAGAATGTAGAGGAAAACTACTATAAGAATTCCTAATTCTTGAAATGCACCTCTGTAGGAGTCACTAGGTGTTAAATTTACTATAATTTGAATTTTCTTTATTTTTTTAGGACTCTCTGCAGATTGGTCTTTGAGAAATTACCCCAAACATTGATGCCATATCTAATATGTGACTATGAAAGGAAAATAAGCAGATTTTTTCTGCTTCTGTCACACTTTGTTTAGTCTTCTCAGGACATAGCAACCTATGCTAATCCTGCAAGAAACTATCCACTTGTGTTGTTCATGATAACTTATTGTCTATCATCAGTCCCAGGTCTGTTGACCCCCATCAAGCTTGTGGATTCCAAGAGCAATATTCTTTTTAGGTCCAATAAACATGTTAGCTTTTGCTTTCATTGAGGGTCAGGTCATTATTTTTACTGTATTTTGTAGCCATGTTGAAAGCAGAATTGGCTACCATATCAAGTGCATGCGGGTCTCTTCTTCAGGAGCAGTTTGGTTTCGTCAGCATGGAGCAATGCTTAGCAGTTTTGTTTCAAAGAGTTAACTATATCCATGATATAGATAATAAATAAGATTGGATCCAGTATAGTGCCCTGTGGTACCCCTCTATTTATAGGCATTAATTCAGTTCAAATGCTACATACCATTGAAGATGTATTTAACTTCAGTCTGTTGTTTCCTATCTTTTGGGTAACTGTCGAGCCATTGCTTAGATTGACCACTGACACCTATATAATTTAATTTGTCCTTAAGTTTAATTATGATTTATACAGTCAAATGATTTGCTTAAGTCCATGAAGATGCTTGTTGTATTTCCTTGGTCTATGTGATCAATCATCCAATTAGGTTAGCAACAGCAGTTATTGTTGATTTTCCTGGGGGAAGCCATGTTGTTCCTATATTAGAATGTTGTTGCCTTGCAAGTGTTGCAATAGTCTAGTCAAGGTTATTTTTTCCATGACTTTGGAGGAGGTTGGGAGAAGAGAGATAGGGCAATATTTTTTTATTTTAGTTGGATCTCCTTCTATAGGCTTGAAAAGATATTTGCTTTTTTCATAATGGAGGGAATTATACTTTTATACATCTTTCTAATATTTTGAGAATCATACCTTTGGTGTCCACGGTGCTTCCTCAAGTAGTGAGTCTGATACAAGGCAAATGACTGGATATATTTGCAGATATATTCTGTATCCTTCTCTGGTATTTTCCTAGAAGGACAACCTGTTTCTCTTCACCTGGTAATTTATCTTCACAAATTTTTTTCAAAGCTTGTGTAACTTGATCATCTAACACCAAAAATGTATTAAGAAGTGTGTTTGCATACTGCTATTGTCATTCCTTGATTTGATTTAAAGTAGTATTTATCCCACCCTTTAAAATTTCACTCTCTTTACGCAGCGTATGTTTGATATTATTTCTTTGTAAATTACAAAATACTTATATTTGCGGATTAATACAATCAATTTTCAGAAAGATTGAGAGCTGTATTGTCACTCTTCGGTTCTTACTTTTCCATGACACGCCATTTTAAAGTTACAGTGGACATCTGGGAATAATTTCTTCACACTTATGAGGCAGTTTATATTCATATATCTCTCCCTAGAATTTCTCAAGTTTTTAACAATGCCTTTTTATGGGATTCTGGTTTCCTGAGCCTTTGTCTAGTTTAAACTTCTTCTGGATCGAAGAAACCAGACTNCATATATCTCTCCCTAGAATTTCTCAAGTTTTTAACAATGCCTTTTTATGGGATTCTGGTTTCCTGAGCCTTTGTCTAGTTTAAACTTAAAAAAGAAACCAGACAGTATTTGAAATGGCATACTAGAAAGTAATATTTTTCTTCTTACCATAAGGTTGAGTCTTTGTTCAAAAGGCGTAAGCCTGTCATCTGTGTTGTAGTCTGGATCCCTATCTACACCTTAGTTTGATTGAACAGTCAGATTCACTGGGAAGTTGTAACCGATTATAAGTTTTCCCTTTAGGCTTAGTCATTTTTATAGTTATTTAATGACTCATCATCATCATCATCACCATCAACAACAACCACACACAAATAAACATCATTATTAGTATGTAATAATCCAATTTATAGAACTAAAACCACCCACTGATCACTTAGCAACATACGATTGCATCAATATATTCATCCACTGAATTACACCACTCTCATTCTAAACATTTTGGCAGTTTTGTTCAGGATGAGAATGATGTGCTGTTCCCAACTGCCACTGGGTGCACCACTGACTTACTTCACCCTCAAATTAAACAGAATGATGCATAGTGATTCTAAATATGTCAAAAGGTAGTGCTCTCATGCTTTCTTGTCTCCCACCCACTCTACTGGCCCTATCGGTACATTTGCTCTGTAGATTCAAAGTAGGGAGCTATGTATATTAATGAACAAATTAGGATTTGGTGTACCATATCATGAAGTTATTAAATATGAAAATGCTGCAGTTTCCCAAACACATCAAAATCGATGAAACAGCTTTCATCCACATCCTCAGTGACAACGTCGATATTCAGGTAAGTACCCTTGATACATTTCACTATTTGGGGAATATCATGAGCATTACACACAAAACATCACTTGTTGTATCCAATGGAAGGTTACCCAGGTCATCATTTCCTCAGAACATATCAAAGTATGGCTTTACTAACATTCAAACACTTAAGCAACACAAGTATGGACTGAAAGATTTGATATTGTCTGATATCAGCATATTAGGACAGTAAAATCTGATTTGATGGCTGATGAGGTTTTTTTTTTTGTGATATAACTACTCCTGTACAAAACTTTTCATGTGGATCCCATCTATTTTGCAGATGGAGTGTTTTTACTACATAAAGTAGTATGGGGCATTGCCACTTCCATGACGTTCTTGATTAGTACCTCATATGCGTCAAGAACAATTATGGTGGCAGGACGATCATTATCTTTGATGGATATGAAAATGTGACTACAAAATCACTCACTTTGGACAATTCATTCACTCTGAACAATATGATTTTATGCTCAATACTAAAAATAAGCGAAAACCAATTAAGGCATTGATTCTCCACTTTTCACACAGTGCTTTTGAATGTAGGCAAGCTAGTTGAGATGTCAACCTTCTAATAGTGCAGTCCGTAAAATAAGAAAACAGGGGAAGTGATTGCAGAAGACACCGATGTAATGGTTTCACTATTGCACTACACTAAAGACGATGGCAATGTTTGGTTCCTGAGACCTGTAAAACCAGTTCCACAGATAGTTTTACTAATATAGAAAATCATTAGGTGATGATGTTTGCAGGGGAATCTTGTTGTTTCATGACTTTACTTTCATGGGTGTGACACCTTATCCAGGTTTTTTCAAGCTCGCCAGAAAGACCTGTTTTAAAATATTTGCTAAAACAGTATATTTTCGAACATGCTGCAATACTTTAATAACAAAGACAGTTTATACAACAAAGACAATTTTTATAAAGTTGGGAAAAAATTATTGTCATTTTATGGAGGCAAATCTCAGAACTTGAACCTAATGAGGTATGTACTTAACTGACCATTCTTACTAACATTATTGTGGAGAATCAATTATCATTCAGTCCACTCAAAGTAAATAAGTTTTCTTTCTTAGGTGTGAACTATACAGCAAAAAAAAGGTCTTTTTTTGTCGATTTGAAGTTGCCATCCTTCCGCCCACAGAGTCTGCATCAGAAAAATATATTCTGCGGACATATCTTCAAGTTCAGGACTGGCTTGGGAATACTCCTCAACCTGAATGATGCGGTTGGTTTAAAACAGCGAATGGTCAGGTCCTTCTGAATCTGGAATTGATGAGGCAATACCACTTTCTATGAATAAGTTTATTTTCAGCAACTGTAAAATCGGTAATATAATTGTTATTTTTTTCAATCGTTTTCATTAACTTTATCAAAATATTTATGTTTGATTCTGATTAAAAATTTGTATTATTTTGATTAGTGGGTTTTAAAATCAAGAATAGATAGTTATTTGAATGATTTTAATTTGCCTGTTTTGTAGTATGTGAGCCTTTGTGCTTGTGTCGCAGACATGGGATGATATGCTCAATACAATGCGGCGAATGTATTGGTGAATCCTGCAACAATGCTGAGAGAAATGCCAACTACAGATATTGATGAAGAAGAAATGATGAGTCTCATAGTATGAAAGTTTATTGCAAATAAAACCTTTATTTGAAAATTTTAATGGGTTTTAATCTTATTTTCCTTATTTTGTCCCTACCTTCCATCACATCCTTCCAATCAGGTGCAAATTATATGAGGATTATGCAAACCAGTCAGTAAAGTTGTCATGGTAAATCTTGCACGCAACCATGCATGACTCAACACTTGTCCTCACTGCCCTTGCATTAATAACTACCATTTACCTCAATTCAAAACCCAATATATTGCACATGATATTAAAGCTAAAATGTTGCTCTGCAAGTTTTGTTTCAGGTAATATAGCGAATTAGACCACAATTCACAACATATAAGCACTTGAAAGAAAATCAAAAACCTTGAAACCACGTTTTTGAACTTTAAATGTAATTTTACCAAAAATTGGTAAGATATACTGAAAATACTTACTGAACATAAATTAAAGAGCATTAGACAAATAATAATAATAATAATAACAACAACACAATATTTAGGGCTGTAGTATAATTTATAATGGAGATGTAACTGTTAGAACCTAAACCTCAAATATTTGCATGTTGTGAAACTTGGATCAACGGGGAACTTTCAGGATTATTACTCAGTATGTACAACAAATTGAAAAAGAGAAACTTTTGTTCTGAATTTTTCCATGCTTGCCCTACTTTGACTGAACTATTATGTAGAGTAGAAATTAATATGTCTTGTGTCATCCATTTTTTCTTCAATTAATTTTTTTTATTTCATTACACTTGTTTTGATAACTATTTCCTTTATTTTATTTATGATAATATCAAATGCTGAAGTAGGATGTTTAATTTCTTTCATGGAATTCGTTTTCATTTTCAGAAAAATGACACAGCTTTTTATAATTAAATTTGTCAAATTGATAGCTATCTATTTTATCTTCTAAGATTTGAAAATATGTGGTTAAAAAGAGACGGAAGTAATCAGGTAATACATTCATATATTTATACGAGGCACAGGGATAGTTAGTTTTAACATATAAATTATCATGTTCCACCATTCTTATTGGGTCTTGTGATGTTATTGAAACAAGGTACATAACCCAATTGCAAAAAATTATTAAGAAATTCTTGAGCCATTATCACTACTTATATCTATATCAAAATCACATGATTTTTTATGGTTTTATTTCTAATTTTTTTCATTTCAGGAATAAAATTTTTCACTTTAAAGTTGGGTGATCTGTAAACTGCAGACACACACACAAAAAAACAAAACAACATTTTTACATTTTATTTTTGCTCTAATAACACTTAACAGAGCTGAATTTTCAACTTGTGCAGTAACTTCTATATTATATTTCATGTAAATAATAACTCCATCTGACTTGTTAATATCACTATTATCATCATGGACACTGTAACCATTAATTTTGTAAAAATTGATGCATTCTGATTCAATATTCCATGTTTTACTGAATGCAATTATATCTGTTTTTTATTTACCTTTCTAAAAAATGTTGCAATAGTTCAACATTTGCATTCATGGTTTATATATTTATTTGCTTTATAAATATATAATTAGTAATTTTTTAGATTCCATTTAAATCTGTCACATTCCATACTCTTTTTTTTTATGGGGCTTTAGGGCTTGCCAACATCGAGGTCATTAGAGCCCTTTATAGTTAGTATGTATTGTTCAAAGATATTTCAATTATAAATTCAAAAAATAAAAGTAATATAATTTTTTTTTTTGCTAATTTGCCTTTGCATTTATTCTAGAACTATCTCTCTGCCATTTTGAATTTCATATAAAGGAGTGTTGTCATAGTTGAATATTGTCTAAATTTGGTTGCTTATTAATCAGTAATTCCTTATTCAAAAACTATCAAAAAATTCTATTGGAATTTTGCTCAGGTTCATGTTCATACTTTCAGGACAGTAGGACCAAAGAATCCATGGGCCAGCATAATTTGAAGCTTGGTATTCCCAAGTTTGGCATTTCCAACATTTTGTATAATTACTCATCTATTTGTTTATCTATATGTACATCACTCACATTTATATGAGAAAAAAATTCAGTTTGAGACCCAAAAATTAGCTTATGTCACCTACAGACACTGACTTTGCAATCATATTGTTGTTGATGATGATCATGGTGATGACAATGATAATGAAAGTCCCAATTTGACTCCAAGGTACTTTCTTTTGGGAGTATCTTACAACAGTGGTTTACAAAGGAAAAGTTTAACAAATTGCAACATCTTCAACCACTGATTATTGTGGCTCTTTGTAACAGTCTTTGTAGACATGATCCTGGAATAACAGATGTGTGCACTAGTAATCAATGGCACATTCACATTGAAATGTTCTGTGGTATGTAAAAAAAATCTTTTAAATTTGCTTTTTTAAGTTTTTTGAACAGTTTCCATAAGTAAGTATCTTTATTTTCTTAGTTTACTAAATATTAATTCTAAAAAAACTCAAACATTTTTATGACCCTTTATCTCAGTAATGCAACACAACATTACAACTTTTTGACCCTGATATGGGTCATCAACAGGCAAAATTAAAATATTAAAATTACATTTTAGAAAGCTCTGCCACCTAAGTCAGAGGTGAGCTACTAAGTATGTGTTTTATTACTGTTATCATTGAACATACAGGGGTAATAATGATGAACCCTGCATTTCTTTTATTTTGTTGTAATTATTGATAACAATACAAAGGGTATCTTTGGAGAAGGTAGGTAAAATGTCATAAGTCAGGGTATCTCTAAATTATGACATGTGGGACAGGTCCAGCTTGTGAAAGGTCTTTTGTCCTGCCTGCTTGTTAAAATAAGAATAGGACCAAATTATCAAATGGTGAAGGGAGTACCTAAGTTTGACAATGAGTGTACAAATCTTGTTCGTTGAAAGCAACTTTGCATATCTTACACCTACACACAGAGCAAATGAGAGATAAAATTAAGTTGAAATATGCAGTTTCTTCTAAACCTGAGAGTTTTTGGAGTTAATAAATATTTTCTTTCTGACTGTTTTGTTTGTTACATTTTTAGTTATCTATTTTGTTACTTTATAATATTTTTAATTTAACTATCTTTTGTAAACATTTCTATATACATATAATGAATAAATTATTTATGATGGCTGTCAGCCAAAGTTCTGTTTGAAACATTGTGGGCATAAATGTTTCATTGTCTATAAAAAATCACTAAATTTAAAATTCATAAGTTAACAATGAAAGACTTAAATCATTCTACTATTTCTTACAAATGAGTATCGGTAGCGAAGTATGCCTATTTAATATTGTTGTAAATTCATACCTCTGTATATCATAAATAATGTAATAAGGTAAAAGTGGTCTTTACTTCTTAATAAATTGAGTAGGCACACTTGACTGAATATTTTTCTGTTCACTTAAATAGTTTTGAGACTCCTGTACTAAGCTTTGGATTCCAGAATAATATAGATAGAAATGTTATGTTGACCTAAAATCATGAGTCGGTTGGTTTATAACACCCTTCCATCTCCCATAAGAGGCAAAAAAGATGTTTTTTCTTGGTTTTATTTTTTACAAGCTCAAATTAAAATTCTGAATTTTTCCATATGGTGGTTATACTAATTTAGGGAATTTCTTTTCAATGGAAATCAAAGTTCTTTAAGGAAATTATGGCTTTTAGAAACATGTAGAAAACAAAAAGAAAATATTTTGATGCAGAATAAATATTTTGACAAAAGAAAAGAGAATTGGCACACCAAATAGTTTATTCATTTTTTAGACTTATAAAGAAATAAATTCATAAATTTTGTCATAATTTTTGTCCTGGTGCACCATATTCAAAAAGTCGTTGATATTGTACATTTGTGAGGTTATTTTGTGTTTTATGGGGGAATGAATCCAAAATTACAATTTCATTTCATTAATTATTTTTTGACTGCTTGAAACAATTATTTTTTATCTTCAATTTATGTTCTAAATAGATATTTAATTAATTAAAAAGTCAATCAATAACACAAAATTAAGATATTTTGTGACACTGGAGAGTTGAGGAACAGTGACTAGCACCACTATTGCGATAAAGTTAAGCTTATAAAAAAATTGCCAATTCTGTAATAAATTCATCAATAAATAATATTCATAAATAGTCAATTGTTATCAAATATACTACAATAGCTTCAATAACAACAATTTTGCATTTGGTTAATCTTCAAACATCCACATTTGTTGTATTACTAAGAAATACATATTTCTTCAATCTTAATAAACAATTATTACATTGTACAATCAATGCAACTCTTTGTACTTTATCCTATTTTATACCATTCAAGAAACAATGTCTTAATAAAACTGCAAGGAGTATCAAATAGTCCACTAAGTGGAAGAATGAGAATGAGTTCTGTGTAAAACAATATTTCATTTAAAAGAGTGCGGTTGTCATTACCTTATAACACCTTTTAAGGCAATCATAAGAAATTTATAACATTTTTCTCATAAAAATGTTTTTATTTTTCCACAAAATTTTTGGTCTAAAATAAGTATGTCATCTTAAAAAAGGAGATAAGTCAACCAAATCTTAAAAAATAAATATTCTAAAAATTTTGCACAATGTAATTTGAACAATTGGTTAAACCGATTGATAAGGAGAAAGATGCATTTTTTCCTACTTTTTCTGTTTCTTTCTCAAACTTCTTAGTTCATTCATTTCCAAAAACTTTTAGTTTTCCAAAAATTGGAATCTTTACCTAAAAAGAGTATAAAATTCGCATTTGAAAAAAACAAGACATAAACAATTTCACTATTTCTTGCTGTTTCTACAATAATGGTGCACTTCTAACAATTCTATAAAAATTATCCTCATACAAATTATTGTAATAATTTGTCATCCACACACTCCACTTACTTTTTTAAACACGAACTAGTTTTGGAAGCTGTTGGTTCCAGGCTCATCTTCTGCCGACAACTGTTTAAATGGTCCTCTGGTGCCGAACGGGTGGACGAATTTTGAAATCAAAACTAGTAGGTTCATGTTTAAAAATAAAGTGGACTGTGTGGCCAATGAATTATTACTATAATATATTGTAAAGTAATATACTGTGAATTTCTGAAGTAATTTATGTCAAATCTTTATATATTGGTCAAGAGAATATGTTAAACAATCATGAATAGAAATCTTGAGGAATTAATGATAAAGCTACTCAAGATTCCATTTAATGAATGATTCTGGAATGAATACTCATCGTTGGCAGAGGCATTTCACTACTCTTCTCCCAGTGTAAGCTCTCAATCGTACTGAAGAGCAATTCCTTGAGAAATGTTGCAAAAGTGGATTATGATATGTTCCATTTAAACCGCAGGAGTAGGGCAAACAAGATAATTTTTTCTCCATGGAAAATGTGATTAGGAAATGGAAGGAGTGTTTCTTCTACCCATCTCTGTCTGTATTTCATGTCAGTCAAATAAATAATAAAATACAAACATTAGTTAGTACTAACCCAAAACATAATTATAGGAAACATGCCAAAAAATCTTACTTAAAAAATTAAATTTGCATTTGAACAAAGAGGACAAGAATTCAGGCAAGCAAAAATACAAATTAAAAATGTCAACAACTACAAAGGAACAAGAGAAATTAGTCTATGAAAGACTGTCTACATTCAATAAATTCCCTGCAGAAATAAGGGATATATAAAACAATTATCAAAAACCAACACTGACTTTATCGACTGTGTGTTCGCTATAGTGCTACGTAGTTTTTGATACACTGATTGATATTTAAGCTATAAATTTACATATTTTTATAGTTAAAAGGTTTCAGAATAATGATCTGATCATCATTCCAACCTTTGAAACACAGAAATCTGTAAAATTATAGATTATCTAATAAATAACTTAATTAAAGTCTGAGTTTTTGTAGGAATTGTAGTTGTGTATATTTTAAAGTTAAGTGGAATACTAGTAAAATTTAAAATGTTCACAATTCTTCAAATTAGAATAAAGATACATCAACAGAAAAAAATTATCTACCTGTTCTAACTGGAACAGTCTTCTCCTAAACTGAAATTGGGAAAATGTTGATGGAAAAGTTTTTTTCATAGTACATTTAACAACACACAAATCTGGTTTCACTCTCTTCCTCAATAGTGGATTTCGTTCATGAGGATGAAATGACCCAATAATAATTCCTACAAAAAAGAAAATTCAGGTTATCAATTTCACAAGAATATAGTACAGATACTCATTTAACCTTAATTTACTCAGTATATATTGGAATTTTTTTATAACAAAGTGTTTGAATTGACAAGAATTATTTTCAAGTGAAACAAAATTATCTTTAATTGAATAAAGAGAAAGAAAAAACAAGTTTGGGCAAGAATATATATTCAAACACTTTTTAAAAACTTGATTGAAACAGAGGATAATTTGATAAGAAAGATCTTTCTTCAGTTGGCAAATGAACTTGGGGCAGAAAAGGACTGGGACAGAAAAATCCAGAAAATATTCAGTTATTACTAAGATGGAACAACAGCCACAAGGAGGAGCTGACATGCTGCCTAGGAAGAGGAAGATAAATCAGGTTCCCTGTGTTTTTAAACAAAATACTTTCCTAATTGTTCTCAAGAATAACAAAGAATTTTATAAACTGAATTTAAACAGTTTTGGGTTAAAACCATCGGGGATCAAAATGAATCCTTCTGACCATTCCAGGAGCTTTTGATTTCTGGTTGTTTAAGTGTTAACTTATCAATACAAAATAAAAATTAGGCCAAATTTCACCTGGCGGTCCAAAGAGGGTTCGAAAAAATGATTAATGTCATAATACTGCAAATATTATTACGGTTCCGAAAATATAAGTCGTATTCCTCGCTCTTCATATTTACGGTAGTTATAAAGAAATATTGTTCCGCACTATTTCCTTCTCTCTGCCACCGTTTATGTTAGTATGTTAGGGTATGTTAATTGTAATATGGCTCGCGGCAGCGAGCCATGAACAATTATAAACAATTGTTCGGTCACAGTCGGCGATGTTAGGTTTGTTACACCCGTCGATTTAGTTTTAAGAAAATATGTTGTACGTGTGAAGATGGAGGCGATGGTGGAGGTAGCAGCACTCGCGGAAGGATATACGAAGAATAAGGTTATTTTTCTACGGCGTTGGACCGTGATGTGAAATTGGTCCAAAAATTATTTTTCATAATAAATAAAAAGGTCAAATATAAGAATATGGTCCTATCAGGGTTCGAAAAAATCACAGATGCCATATTACTATAAATATTATTGCAATCCCGAAAATATAAGTTGCATTCTTTTCTCTTCATATTTACGGTAATTATAAAGAAATATTGTTTCGCACTACTTTCTTCTCTCTGCCACCGGTTATATTATGTTAGGTTTGCTAGTCCCGGCGATTCCGTTTTAAGAAAATCTGTATGGAGGCGATGGTGGAGGTAGTAGCACTCGCTGAAGGATATACGATGAAAAAGGTTAGGACGTGACCATAATGTTAAATTGGTCCAATAATAATTCAGGTCTATTTGTATTCATCAAGTATTTATTTGTATTTAAAATACCCAATGCATATTACCATTTTTCTTTTTTTTAATACGGGATACTTCTTGGATCACACAAATGTCATCTTTGGATTTTGTATTTCTCTCCATCTCTGTAGATAAGTTTGGAATTCCTATATCCTTCTTTCTGTTTTTCACCTGTTTCAAAACAACTATTGTACTAAATATGTACAACATAAGAATTATAATCTATAAAACTTAGGTTATTAACTTACTTTGACTTTACTTTGATCTTTTACTCCCTCATTTATGTCTTCATCATCTGAAATGACTATCATACCTCTTTCTTCAATTGTGTAGAATTAAATAAAACAATCAGGATATCTGTAAAATAACATAACTTAAACTAACTAATAAAACACACACAAACTTATAATGTAATAATACTAATGTTGTATACTACACATATTAAGTACTTAAAATAATTCTACACAATAAAATGAAAAAAAATAGGATGATGTAGAAGACAATAAGCTACTACTCTCTCCATCATGTCAATTTGATCAACAAATCAGAAACCAAACAGGAGAAAAACCTGAAATATCATCATCAAATAGCATAGAAAATCATCGTAATCCTAACCATAAGTGACTTCTCCTCTCACCACGTTTGTTTGCACAGTCAATTTCGATAAACTAAAAAGAAATACATTTTTCCTACTTCACAAATAACAGGAACTACGATTTTTACGAAAGCTGAAATAAAAGTGTTTCAGGTTTGTAAGAGGAACTCCTTGAGTCGATACAACTAGAATCTCCAAGAAGTCTATTAACTAGACAAGATAACGAATAAAATGAACAATTACTGACTCTCATAAACTATCTTCATGCAAACAATTATAAGAAAAGTTAAAAATACTACCACTGCCATGCATGTATATTTATTTATGTTCACTACACTAGACAGGTCAGAAATACCCATCGACCACAGATAATATCCACTCTTACCCAAAAAAGCACTTTTAATGCAGCTATGTAATGTGTAACCACTAAACCTCAAAAACATTATACACTGGACACATTCAAAAGAAAACCCAAACAATGCTTAAAACAGAAACTCTACAACAGTATACAAGATTTTCTCAACAACAATAATGTATGACATACAATCTGTTGCAGGAAATCATTAGGACAGATGCAGAAAGGGACAGACGATGCAGGAAAAGAAAAACGACATAAAATTACTCTGCTTTCGAATAAGTTAATGAAATAAAAGTAAAATAATAAGAAATCATATCATACATATATAACAACACTGGCCTAAATAATTATTAATATTCCATAATAGCAGAAAATAATTGTATCTTTATACTAACTTCAACTAAGTTAAAGTGATAATAATAATAAATTAATATTGTTACATGCATTTAATATAACTATATTGTTATTATTTGTATGTGTACAATTTATTGTTATTGCAACTATTGTTGTTATTATGACTCACTGTACATCATTGTAATGATCTATGTGGTTCAATAAATTATTATTATTATTATTATTATTACTGCAATAAATTCATAGTCGAGGTTATGTCGTCTGAACAATTAAATAATTCAGGAAAATGGCTTTTAAGTTAAAGGTGTTCCACGAACGAAATAAGCTTTGAAGTATAATTGAATTCTCGTTTAATTTCCACAACAAAACATGATAAGCGATCTATATGTTTGTTGAGACCGAGGCGAGAAAATTATACACGCCAAAAATTCTTGAAAATTAATACGGACAGACAACCTTTAAGAACGGGTAATACAGTGCAACAACACATCAACTATAGTGACAGTGAATACAAGCAACCGGGAAAACAGACGATGGAATAACAAAACAGATACACGAAAACTTTCGACAACCTAATTTTTAGTTCAATAGTCCCTCTCCATTAGGTTAAATTATTTAAACTTAAAAAGAAAAATGCTATAAATATGTATGTAAGATAGAGCCGTTGATAGAATTCTTCCTTTCCACTCCACACCTTTCGGTACACATACTGAGCAATTACTCCTTTTAAATTTTAGACCACAATTCACTCTGAGCACGCACTCACATGCCAAACATAAGCACTTAACGCTAACCACAGACTATTGGTTAGTGACACATCCAGGCCTGTTTATAGTCTGTGATCCAGGCTCTGGCAATACGCGTCACGGTGGTGCCAGCCGTACCAGCTGAGCAAAGCTAACGTCCGTATAGTTGGCACCCCCATTTAAAAAAATGAATTGACATAATTACGAGGCAATGAGGACCTATTTTGAGGTAACTTAAAATTTTACCGGCTCCACCGATTACCCTTCAAAATGAATTTTGAAAAGTTGGGGTGTTAACAGCTGGCCACGCCCACTTGTTTAAAATTCAATTTGAGCAGTATCTGGAGCTCAAAATTAGCTCCTAGTTTTCATTTGAGAAAGTGGTTGTGCTAATTATATGTATAGTGAGTTCCTCCACTTTTCAAAATTAATTTTACGGTGAATATATCAAGCAGAGGCGGATCCAGGATTTGATTTTGAGAGGTGGCTATAAAGAGAAATACCAGAGTGTTCGGGTCTCTCCACTGGAAATTTAAAACAAAATAACTTCTTGAAACAGCAATTTAACGCAGTTCCTTGAACGCAATAACTTAAATTGCAGTTTTCATAAATAACCTTTAAAAATTACGTTTTTTTAAATAAATCGAGATTTTAGCCAATTTTTACTTTGGGCATTCCTGCTAAAAGCCTATTCATTGCTTCTGATTTACTCAGTATAATTTCAACGGATATTCAAATGAAATCGAAAATGTTTTGGTGTTCCAACTATAACGCGGATGCAATTATACTAATTCAGTGGTGTTAAAACCGAGGATGAAAATGAATGTAATATTGAAATGAAATGTTGGATATCGAAAATAAGGTACATGATTTTTTACCAAATGCGAGGACAGAGAAAGATAATCCCGCGGAGAGACACGAAAATTTTTAGTTTTCAATGGAAAACTCATCGAGTCAAATGTCGATATGTCTTAATCAATAATTTTTCCGATCATCCAAGTTATTATTACGTATTTGTAAGATTTGTAAGATGCACAATGTTATTATTGCATATTTTATAAGAAAACCAATAAAACATTTCCATCATTAATTTATTGTACTAATAAATAAATACCATTATTACAATCACAAATTATTTATTTTATTTTATTTATGATTGACTCTTTTTCTATTATCTTTCTATTCTAATTCTATCTACATAATTTCCAGTAAGACAAATGGCTCGAAATTTTGCTGGATTATGAGCATGTTAGAAACAGTGAAATATCACAACCCTTTGCTCTTGTTCCTGTGTAGGTAAGTAAAAGCAAAGTAAATCATATGTTTGTCTTTTGAAGCCGTCTCCTTACACAAATTTTATCACTTCGTCATGGTGATACTGAATTTTTTCAAAATAAAAAAACTTCATTTTATTATTAGGATTTCTATCTTTTGGGGGAGGGCCACGTGCCCCCTCCCCTTAATATCCATAATTTTTATGGTCCGCGAGTTGTATTACATTTTACATCAAATTTTTCATCAAACATTGGGGGACACAACTTCGTGCTGTCAGTATTAATACTTGACGTGACATGTCTGGTGAGGTAAAATTGAAAATATTGTGTTCGGAATAACCACTGGTATCAAGGATGAAGTTGTATATTATTCCCTTACATATCCTTTTTTTTTTTTGTGGGGCTTTAGGTCTCGTCAACATCGAGGTCATTAGAGCCCACCCTTACATATCGTCACAGACTAGTGTACCATGGGGACGATACCTGTACCTAATAATAATAATAATAATAATATTTTATTGAACCACATAGATCACAACAATGATGTATGGTGAGTCACAGTACTAACAACAATAACAATAAATTTTACATATAAGAATAATATCAATATAATAATTTTGATACATTTAACCATATTTATTTAACTTAGGCTAAGTAGAAATTAATACAAATATACAATTATTATCTATAATAGAATATTAATATTTATTTAGACTAGGGTTATTAGATATCTATGGTAGGAATTCTATTATTTTACTTTTATTTTATTAATTTATATCAAGGTCTATATTTATGCTAAAACAGCATAATTTAATGTTGTTAAATCTTTTCCTGCATCATGGGTCGCCTTCTGCACCTTTGTTCTCATGATTACCTGGAACAGTTATTGCCACTGAGGAATTCTTGTACACTGTAGTAGAGTTTCTGTTGTAAGAATATATTAAATAAATTTATTGTCAAAAAAGCAGTACAAACTGCATATGACCATGTGGAGAACAATAAACTAATTGTACTAATAAACTAAATAAACAATAAAGAATTGTTTGAGTCTTGTTTTGAATGAGTTCAGTGTATTGATGTTTTTAAGGTTTAGTGGTAACACATTATATAGCTGTATATAGCATTATGAGTGTTTTTTGGCTAAGAGTGGATGTTATCTGTGGTTGATGGATATTTCTGGCCTGTCTAGTGTTGTGAACATGAATAGTGGAATTAAATCTGTAGAGTGGTCCTTTGTCTAGTTGATCCTTTTTTGACAAAGTTCAAAGTTTCAAAAATGTACATGCATGACAATGGAAGTATTTTCAACTTTTCAAATAATGTTTACATGAAGAAAGTTTATTAGTGTTGGTAATTGTTCGTATTATTCTCTTCTGTAAACTAAAAGTTTGTTTTGTTTCTGGTGCTTGTCCCCAAAATATTATACCATATATTAGAATGGAATGGACATTTGCATAGTATACTGTTCGAAGGGTATCTGTTGTGCAATTTGCTGTTAGAACTCTGATGGCATAGTTTATTGTGCTGAGTTTCATATTCAGTGTTTCTAGGTGACAGTTCCATTTCATGTTATCTTGTATAGTAAGTCCCAGAAAGTGTTGTTTGTTTAAAGATGAGGTGGTCATCATTAAATTCGATGTTAGGTGTGTAGATGAATGAGGATTATGGAAAGAAACTATGCAAGTTTTGTCAGTGTTTATTATGAGTTTATTTTGTTGGAACCATTGGATTAGGGTGGCGATAGTAGATTTGGTAGTGTTAAGTAAGTTTTCAGCAGTTTTGGCACGGAATAAGATGTTTGTGTCATCAGCAAAAGGTACAATTTTGTGGCTTTGGATGATGGATGGGATATCATTAATATACCTAACCTTCCATAGTCGAATAGCATGCGCTCAGATGAAGGTAGATTCATTATTCTCAAACCCCGAGACTTTGACATCATAAGTTCCTGATTTTGCACCTGAATCAATGGATTAACCACACAGCCTTACCCAAGGTGAACAATGCACGCGCGGGGATTGATAGACAAAATATACGGGATACCCAGTCGCCATCTATTCGCACAGAGTTTTTGACCAAAATACGTATTGAGACAGCTATTTTGTTGTGTATATCATTTGGATACATTATTCCTTAGAGATCTTAATACGCAAAAAGCATATTTTTAATCGTAAGATGATGAATAAAGTGTTATTTTGAAAACCACTTGATTGGAGAGCTCGTAGCACGAAAACCAACGCACCTACCTCAAAATTGCTTTTTATCCATTGTTGGTATCCATTGATTCAGGTGTTTAATGAGGAATATTTTTTCACATAGATATCTTTCTCGAAATTCTGACTATTTAGCGACCTAAGGGGTGGCTTTTAGGGGTGCGTGGCTCCGAAAAATAATCGTGAACCATACTACATTCTACACCTAATTACCAAGTTACAAAACAACGAATTTCTTCTAATTCCAGTTTACTAAGTAGGGAAGTTTAAATATATTGTGTAATTTTTTCAGTTGCAATTCTCTTCCAATAAACAAAATTATATGATTTTAACAATTTTTAAAAATAGACGAAATATTGTCCTACAAGGCATACAAGATATTTTATGATTTCTTAAAATTAACTTTTTGGAACAATAAAAAATATTGAGTCCTAATCGTGTTAAGTATTTTAGAAGGTAATGTAGCTATTTGTAGAATTTAATATTATATGTAGTTATTAATAAATTACATGGAAGAATACATTATAACTGATAATTATATTTGAGTTAAATCATTATTTACGTATATGTCACGTTTTAAAACGTCAGAGGGTATTTTAACAATAATTTTAATTCATATAGCAAGTTAGTATATTTTGTCCATATTTGGTAATCGAATCTTTGCAGTTGAAAAATGAATTGTGAACTATTGCTGAGAATTGGCTGCTGTATACAGAAAGACTATTTTTATTATTTAAAAAATACAAAAAAAGTAACCGTAGTTTTGATCACACACATTGAACAATAAATATCACTTTATGCATTACATTGCAAATAGTGATTTGTTCTTCATTGATAGCATTGTATAGGTAGAGAGCAATCGCATGGATGCTCCGTACATTAAGTTGTGCGTAATATGAGCCAGATTTCGTGCAGCTAGTGAGTACCTTTTACCTTTCGCCTCGGTTCACCTCCACCTACTACTGCTCGCTGTCGCCCCGCTCTGCAAACGCTCGTGTGAATTTAAAAGCGGAGCGGGGAGTTTCACCCTCTCCCGCACATCAATCGCTGTGTTTCTGCAAGTCTGAACACGGCAAAAGAGTTTGAGAGGTGACTCCACACGAGGAGTTCGTCCGCACAAAAATAATGTCATACTAAATATCAACTTCTATCCAATTATTGCGTTGATTTGTTGAACACCACGAAATTCGTTTTAACGATCAACCGACAGTGTAAGCGCAAAAGAACAAGTTTGAAGTGCAAAAGAACAAGTTTAACGAATGTTTACAAAATTTACAAAATAAAAATAACAGAAATAAAAACGTGAAGATAGACACAGGTTTGTAAAGAGCATGTCTCCCCAGTATTAAATTTTTGAGGTAATGCAATAACTATTTTCACAAATCAATTGTATGAAGATAAGATAAAGTGTATGATAAATTTTATTGTCAAAAAAGCAGTACAAACTGCGCATGACCACATGGAGGGCAATAAACTAAATTACTCTCCGAAAGCAAGCAAGGGAACATCCCATCAATTCCGATCAAGGGCCCTAAAGTAGAGGCTGATTCAAAAATTACAGCAAAAATTCATAGATAAGATAAAGTTCTGCGAGTTATAATACTAACAGAATGTCAATATGTTTGTAATTTAACACAAAATTTATTTTACAATTATTATCGATTATTCTGAGTATAGTGTTTAAAAATCATAAGAATTGAAATAACACTAGATTCACGATTTATTGTTACAATAGCCCCTAGACAAAGCCTAGAGAACCTGTATAAGAAATCCGTCTCTACCAGAAGGAAAACCGGAGCAAAACCCGCGCCAGGATGGGGTTACAGAATTAATGTACACATCCGTGCCAAAGTTGAGTATACATAAAACTAAATTAATATGAGCCATAAGACACAACAATCATGCAAGAAAATAGTTTTTGAAATTGTTATAAGTTATTTTAAAAGTACTACAGCAATGGCGTGATAAAGTACAAGACGGATTTAACTTTTATTAAAATCAATAAATTCTTTTACATTGTAGAAGCACTGGTGCATAGGATAGTTCTTAACCGCGGATTTGAAGAGATTCTATTTCATAATATATTTTATATTCTTCGGCAGGGAATTAAACAGAACGATTCTCAAATGATATGGTCCTTTTTGGCAAAGAGTGGTTGACACTGTAGGACGATGAATATTATTACTATTGCGAGTATTGTGTTCATGAACGAGACTGTTTCGTATGAAGCAAGGGTGGCACTTCAGTAATTCGGTCTTAACAAACACGACCGTTTCATAAATATAAATGCAGGGAAGTGTGAAGATATTTAATTCCTTGAATAAAGGTCTACAAGAGTTTCGGGGGTGAGACTTACAAATTATTCGAACTATTCTCTTCTGAATTCTGAAAGTTTGAATACTCTGACCAGAATTACCCCAGAAGGTAATGCCGTAACGTAGATGGGAGTAAATGTTTGCAAAATATACGCAACGGGATGTACGTGGACTAACTACGTTAACTAAGATTCGGAATGCGTAACACAATTTGCTTAATTTGGAATTGTCAACGTGACAATTCCATTTGAGGTTGTCTTGAATATGGAGACCTAAGAATTTTGTATTCGTAACAGTTTTTAATTGTGTTCCGTTTAAAAGAAGAGAAACCAGGGTTAAGATTTTGTGATACTATTGTGAAATGACATAGACACTGTTTTGTCAGTGTTTACAATGAGACGATTTGCATGGAACCAAGTCAAAAGGTTTGTGACAGAACGGGGTTGAAATGATTTGATTAATAAAATAATATTTAATTTGAAATTTAAGCGCCTCGGCTAGCTCCTCTCGGGGTTCCACAATCTTGACGGTGTTCGATTTTTATCAGAAGGAAAGGACTATTCAATGGTTCCACTGAAGGAAAACGCAAGACAAATAAATCCATTAAAAAAAACTATTTTTAATCACAAAACATCCCCTAAGTAATTTTCCCCCAAAAAACACAAATAAAAAATCAATCATTCATAGACGCGCTAATGCCCGAATGGCGGCGTTCCCTCCAAAAAGACACACATGAAAATCAAACTCTAGTGCCATAGTGGCCACATTCCCACCAAAAGACACACATGAAAATCACTGGCTTTACCATTTTACATTCACTAACTATCAAGTTTATCAACATTTATCATAACCAAAAAAATAAACATTCACTGTTTTTAACTCTATTCAACTTTAAACTACAATTACACATTCATTTCTTGTAACAAAGTTAAGCACTGATTTTACTCCTAATTCCTCCTCATTAACAGTTTAATTGAACTTCTTCTTAGTTCCAATAGTTCACTGATTCTACTGGGCATACCTTTCTTAGCGACGGAGTTTAATCAAGGCACTCATTTAGTTCAAAGTTCTCGCTCATACTGGTAGCTACTATCAAAACACTTAATGACGCGCTAGCGCAATGCGATGTTGGCTTTCAAATTCACCAGCAATCGCACAATACCTGACCAAGATGTCAGACCATTGGAAAGCAGTAGAGGTGGATCCCTCACAGACTTCAGCACGGCTCCCTCTCGGATTATCTGCGACCAGCGTCGATCAGCTTCCGCGTTTCCCGCGTCCGTCCAGTTATCACCCGAAAAACGCTCCGACAAACTTATCAAAAGGACTCGAGTGATCGGCACGGCATGAGTACGATTCGGAAGCGTATGCTGACGGAAGACTTGTACGAGTTTTTGATAAGCATCTATCTAAATGCTGACGGAAAACTGGTATCTCAGAAATAACTTTGATGTAAGCTGACGAAACATCTAAGTCAGCGGAAAACATCTATCTGATCGCGATCTGAGAAGCATCTGCTGCGACAAAAGTATCTGGGAGCTGACGAAGCATCTAAGCGAAAAACTTCTATGTGAGCTCCGATGAAAACTGTCTGCGACGCCAAAAAATCTAAGTAAGCACGACGAAAAACTTAGATGTGAGCTGAACACATCTGAGCGCTGCCGAAAAAATCTATGTGAGATAAAATATCTGTGCGCGATCTGAGCAGCATCTGAGTAGCATCTGATCGGCTACGAAAAACATCGATGTGAGACTGTGAGCTGACGAAAATCTGTATGTGAGCTCCGATGAAAAATCTATATGAGCCGCGTGAGCATCTGAGCGCTGCCGAGAAACTTGTATGTGAGCTCCGATGAAAAATCTATATG
Source organism: Laupala kohalensis (assembly GCA_002313205.1). Taxonomy (NCBI): domain Eukaryota; kingdom Metazoa; phylum Arthropoda; class Insecta; order Orthoptera; family Trigonidiidae; genus Laupala; species Laupala kohalensis. The sequence goes on along the minus strand of NNCF01127117.1, from coordinate 528,406 downwards.
AGCCGCGTGAGCATCTGAACGCTGCCGAGAAACTTGTATGTGAGCTCCGATGAAAACTGTATGTGAGCCGCGTGAGCATCTGAACGCTGCCGAGAAACTTGTATGTGAGAGCGAAATTTAGTTTGCTTTGCCTTAAATGGGCTCTATCCCTACTTTTTCCCAAAAATCTTCAAAATTTTAAATCCCACGTGATCGAAAACTCCCAATGCCGAAATGATTCCCCCTTCTTACGCCTTGACTCTCATTGGAACGTTTTTAAAGGGCTTCAACTGCTTTCTAGAACTTTCTCAACGACGTTTTACTTTTAACGATTTTTCACACAAGTTCGTACTTGTTTCTACTCTCCGCACATCTGGGGTTTATTAAGTCGGGTCGGGTCTCTTCCCTCATCCCCTCGCTAGCTTGCGATTTCTAAAAACGTCATAAATTTCACTTGATGCTAAAGGACGCCGCCGACACCCTCGCCTGCGCCCGGGTGCGACCGCCTGCCTTCTGTCAACCTCCAACGGTCCTCCTTTTAAATTTCTGGGCTCTTTCTTTCCTTTAAATTTCATAATTTCGTAACATGGATGATTAAATTGATAATTAATCCGTGAATTATTCAAATCTCACAGGTTAGACTAAACTTTTTGAGCGTTGGCGTGTTTACATAATAAATTAGTGTCATCAACAAGAAGGACCATTTTGCAATATGATGATATACAATAAAAAGAGTATAGGGCCGAGAATTGAACCTTGGGGTACTCCACAAGTAAGTGAATTTGTTTCTGAAAGACAACGCAAGTATTTTATTTTTAGTATAGGATATTTCGACCTGTTGATATCTATCTTTTAAATAAGACGTTAGCCATTGATGTGGAAGTCCACGAATGCCTAAAGAATGCAATTTGGAAAGGAGAATTTCGTGATCGATGACATCGAAAGCTTTGGATAAGTCAAGAAAAACACCCTGAGGATTTTCTCCACGGTCAAGAGATGTGGTAACTTCGTTTAAGAAGGAAAATATGGCGCTTGTAGTGGAAAAGGATTTCCTAAAACCGTGTTGATCATCAGAGAGAATGTTAATTTTTGATAAAAAATCTAGAAGACGCTTATAGAACAATTTTTCTAGGATTTTTGGGAAAGTGGACAGTAGTTATATTGGTTGGCAATTTCCAATATTAAGTTTGTTTCCTTTCTTGTGTAAAGGTTTCACTTTAACTCTCTTAAATATGTTGGGAAACACCCCTTCTGAAAAAAAAACTATTAAAAATATTTATGAGTGGATTTAATATAGCATGGGACGAAAATTTAAAAATAAACTCGGGTATATCTATGCCTGTTGAAAATTTTTGTTTTAAGGAGCTGATGATTCCCATGACTTCACTGGCATTAGTTTCAAAAGGTGAACATAGAATTGGGTACGTGGGTGAAAATAATTGGTGGACATTGATTTGGATATATTGAGTTCGTTATTTTACGTACTTCTGAGAAGTAAGAATTAAACAAATTTGCCATGTCTTGAAGATTTGAAACGATTTTGTCATCGTTTAGTAGAGAAATATTTTCTTTGCGATTTTCCGATATTTTTAACAATATTACACTTGCTTTCATCCGGTTGTTCGATTTTAGTACCTGCGCAAACCTGCCTGTCGTTTTCCATAACTTTAGCTGCATAGACTTCTTTTCGAAGAATAGTCTTATATTTACGAAAATAGTCATGGAATTCAGGTGGTTGGTTATAAAGTTTTGAAAGACAATATAAACGGCGTTCGTGTTATGAAGAAATTCTTATCCCTTGGGTTATCCATGTATTGTATTTCTTTGTGTTCATTAACTTGCGTTTTATAGGAAAGCTAGAGTTGTAATGTTTTAGGAATATTGAGACAAATACATTCAATTTGTCGTCGGTGTTTTGGCATTTGTAAACATCTTTCATGTTTCTTCATGCAAATAATTTATAAATATGGATTTATTTGAGTCATTTAACTCTCTTGAAAATTTGTAAAGGATTTTAAGTGGTTTTAGTTTATTATTAATAGTCAATACTTGAGCAAGGTGATAGCTGTATCCGGCGATAAACACTTCAGAGAGATACGAGATTCCATTGTTGACTATAATTTGATCTAGCAATGTTTGAGATTAGCCGGAGAGGCGAGAAGGGTCGTTTATCGTAGTAATTAGATTGAAGGAATCGATAAGATTCTTGAATCGATTAATTGATGAATGTGCAGTCGGATGTACTCAGGAAATCGATGTTGAAATCACCACATATAACGATAATTTAGTAGTTTTATGTGTGATGTGTTTTAAAACAATTTCGAAGTTCCGAAAATATATGTCAAGATCTGACTGAGGAGGTCTGTAAATACACAAAATACAACAATACAGATGTCGGTCAGATTAACTGCAGAAAATTCGAACACACTGTTTAAGCAGATGTTCTCGTAGCCTAGCAGTTGAGAAGATAAAATATCATACGAACGTAGATACACTTACCTCCGTGGCGATTTTTCTTTAGAATTTTGTTGACAGTAAGAACTTGCTAAATAATAATTAGAAATAGCAGTATCGTTGATGTTGTTAGTTGAATGCCAATGTTCTGTGAGACATAGCAAATCGAATGGATTTTCGTGTACCAGAATATCAATGTCTGTCAATTTGTTTGAAAGGGATTGGACATTATGATGAAATATAATTATTTTAACTTCGCAAAGAGTTTGTGATTCACCAGAAATGGAATCGACGTTAGATTGTGGAGAGGAATTTGAATTTGATACAGCTTCTAGTTCGGGATCAAGCCCGCATACTGCACCCGAACGCGATTGTCACCTTCGAGTACCACATCTTACTCCTGAACGCAAGTTGTAACTGTGTATGGGGGCTGCAGGAGATGTGGCTGGAGGAATAGATGAGGACTTGGGAGATGAGGAAGCAGTAGGTGAAAGAACAGGGACAGGAGAAGAAATGGGTGTGGAGATAGGAGGAGATGGTGATGAGGTAGGAGCAGAGGGAAGTGGAGGAGGTGATGTACTAGGAGCAGGAGGAAGTGGAGGAGTGGGTTAAGGGGCAGGTGGATAATGTGAGGTCAGATGTGAAGCTAGGAGAGAACCGAAATGACTGCCTCAGATGTAAACCGTGCTGGGTAAAGTCCTTGGCAGTCAGGTGTGGTTGCATATCAAAAAATTTGATTTTTGTGTCTGCCAGGTAATATTTTAGGGATATGTTTGACAGGTTAATTTCGTGGTTTATTTGTGGAACGTTGAAGCGTGGAGGCAGGCTAGAGAGTACTATGTTTGTGTGCTGAGAGGTCTTTTTAATTTTTGTAGATGTTCAGACGCGTTGAAATGACCACCCAAGTTAATATCGTTGTCCACCTAAGATGTGTCCCGCTCTCTGAGTTTTTTGTGTAGGTGTCCAGTTTTCGAAAAACTTCAGCCAAACGAACGTTTGGCTTAAAGAAACCGGAGACTGAGAACTGGCTAGGAAGCAATCCATGCAAAACGGAGGACATCTGAAGACCGTGTTTATCAGCTAATATGAGCACGTTTGATTTATGCTTGGAAGTGTTGGCTTCATCTCTGAGTAGCACTACTTTACGTGGTTTTGGGCGGCTGTGCTTACCAGTGCGTGGTGTGTGAAGAGGTTTGGGTACTGGACGGGAAGGGATGAAACGAGTAGGTTAGGGAGGAAACTGGGACATGTCATCTAACACACTAAACCCATTCTGAGTTAAGAGTTGGGGTGGTGCATGTGTCATTGCGTTGGTCTAACCGGGTGATAGCAGTTGGAAGGACGGTGAGAATTCTTGATTGTAGTCCAACCGCTGATCGTGATGACTTATCATTCATGAACGTGCCCTGTGTGCAAGTTCCATGAGCAGCTATAAATACAGCTGCATACAATGACTCGACATCCATTCTACAAATCCATTCCATCGTCGTGCGTCGCTGCGTAGACTCACGTATCGTCGTGGAGTGAAACCTAAATTGTTGTGCTATTCTCGTATAGTGTGATGCAATGAAACTTACGTTTCATTTAAACGAACTTTTTGGACAATGATTTCTTCAAATGAAATCATACTACTGTTGTGCTATTGTATCGTATAGTGCAACGCTCGCAGCCAAGCAACTACGAGCACAAATGCTCATATTTTCTAAGTTACAGCAGCATGTTCACCACTGCTAATCTGGTTCGACATCACCATTCCGACAAGAGGACCTCGGCCAAGCATCCGAAGGCAGCCGGAACATCGCGTCAACCAGTTAAACTACTCCACGGAAGACCAGGTCAACGCAACCATGGCAGCGGAGAGAAGGCTACTGATAAGCACTTCACCTCACTAAGTATACATTCTCGTGATAACGAGATTCGCATTCAGAATCACTAGATCTAATGCAAAGCTGTAATTCCTCCCAAGTGGGGACTACATCGGGAAAACCTCTCGATGGATTCAAAAATCCTGCGCTTATACAAGGTTTTTTATAAACCAACTCTAGTTTACTAAAGCAGGTAACTTGTAAATATCAATTAGTTGATGTCTGGGGGGCGTTCTCGAAAACTCGAGAACAGAGGGCTTTTTTTAATACTTCGTGGAGATTTAACAATCCCACTTCATCTTTTGCAATTATCCACTATAGTAATTCTGTATAAAATGGGAAACGGGATACCAGGGGAATA
>NNCF01127117.1:478528-522944 GCA_002313205.1 Laupala kohalensis | reverse complement strand
TGTTAGATTGTAATGAATAACTACAAAAAGATCACGAAACAAATGGTAAAATATTGGAATAATTCTATTTACGACGACGAAATTTGAGCAGTACAACAATAGAGTACGTTATTTTTAAGTTAATAATGATGTAATAGTATATGCACCAGACAATCTAAATACAGCAAAATAATTAATTATAATGCACCAAGAAGTTAAATTTATGATTCCGTTTGTACTTACGTAAACCTTATCACACCTTTGAATGAAGCACTTGAAAACAATATGAATTCATATATGGTCTGTTGGGTTTGAAAACCTTAGGAAATGTTTTTAGTGTTTAACTTGTACATGTAATTTTTTGCGTAATATTATAAACATATTGACATTCTATTAGTATTATAACTCGCAGCAAACTTTTTATCTTATCTAGGAAGTTTTGCTGAAATTTTTGAATCCGCCTCTGCCTTAGGGCCCTTGATCGGAATTGATGGGATGGGCCCTTGCTTGCTTCCGGAGAGTAAATTAGTTTATTGTCCTCCACGTGGTCATACGCAGTTTGTACTGTTTTTTGACAATAAATTTATTATTATTATTATTTATTTAAGCTAATTTTTGCTTTATTACTGTCTTCACTAAGTTATGGACTCTGTCACAATTTGGTCCTCAAGTTGTAATATACTGTACAAGATCCAATATATTTTTGTTCACTAAGACATGATCAAATTAATTGATTATATTTCTTTCCTTATTAGGAACTCTCCAAGTACCTTTATGTATTTCTTTGTGTTGGAATTGTGTGCTTACTATGTAAAGAATATTTAGAATAGCAAAGTTACCAAATAGCTCTTCATTTTGCTTTGTGTTGTGATGTAATGTATGTTGTCCAGCAAATTCATGGTATCTCTTTCATTTTCCACCTTGCGCATTGCAGTCTCCCATGAGCAATAAGATGTCATGCTTCGGTACTTTTTCTGTTTTGAAGTTCTATGTAAAATAAATCTTTTCCTTCCTCATCCTTTTATTCAATCGGGACGACGGTGGCTTCCCACGTTAGAGGGGGGGAGCTGGCTAGAAGAAAGGTGGAAGATGCTCTAATCTTATAGATCTAACGACAGGTGAAAAGGAGTAGTGACAGACTCATTCTCAGCATTGACAGAGATTTATTACCCAAACTCATCGAAAGTGCAACGAGCGGCAGCGTGGAGCGTCCGGCGACGAGACAGCAATACTGACAGCAATACCACGGCGTGTCTTGTGCAATCTTATGGAGTTGTGACTTGGGTAATGGTAGCGTCAGAGAGTGGGTTCGGCTGATACCGTTGATTCATTTCAGACCGAAAGGAAGCGCGGTGGGAAGATTTCGGTAGAGACCGCTGAGTCAATTCTATCCGAGAAGAAGAGCTGTGGGGAATTTGGTAGAAACCTGTTTAGGATCAGTTCTAACCGAAAGGCGGAGTGGAGTCACATTGCCACCTCTCCTTCGCGAGCGCTGATGTCTGTCGTATTTATATAGTGGTCCGCGCTCAGTCAGCATCCCTGCGTCGCTTAGGTGAGCGATTCCGATGCGCGGGACATTTCAGCCCGCCACACGACATCGTGTATATTAATAATGCTCATATTGTAAAATTTTCCTTTTATTCTTATTTTACACATTCTAGTGTTCATTGGTTGAAATGACACTTTTTCCCATCTCTCACCTCACTATCAGTTTTCCTAAATTTCCTTCAGAGCAGAAGTTGTTAACCGTTTACTCTCCTTTAGATATTTTACCAGAGCTTTTCCGTTGGATTTCTTGTTGTGCCGTGATCTTTATATTTATTTCTTTGATTGCATCTGCAATTACCTGCATCTTTCCTGGTTTCAATATCGTGGTGACATTCCATGTGCCCTACAGGAATAAAACAGTTCTTGTCCTGTTAACTTGCCGGTTTCGTCGTAAAGGAGAAGCCGTTTCATTCACATACTGAGACTTTAGCAATTTGACTTTGAATTAGCCCCTTTTATGTACTAGGGAGCTGACTTTGCAACTGTGTTTTAAAGTTGTTTCGTTGAACCATTTTCCAATAGTTATAGTATCTGGACGGATTGATGTTTGGACACAATAGATGTTTAAATATTCAGACACAACACTTTATATTCAGACACCGCTTCTTGCAATTGTAGTTGTACCGTTTCTTGCAACTTCCGCTTTAGTTGCTGAAAGGGGATGTTCGACAGCTAATTAGCGGTGTCAGCGAATGTATCCTGTAAATACATGTATAGTGTTGTATCTTGATAAAAAGTGATGTGTCTGAATATTTAAACACCTATTGTGTCTAAACATTAATCCGTCCAGATACTATAACTATTGGGAAACGGTTCCATTGATAATATTCACATTGTTAAACAAACAAATGAAAAATGCTATGAATACAATTGAGACTCATAACCAGCTCAAACTATTTTACAGACTTCAAACAAGCATTTGACACAATTAAAAGAAAAGCAATAAATGATAGTTTTGAAACATTTTTAATGCCAAAGAAGCTAACCTGACTAATTAACTTAACTCTCAATCACATTACCGCAAAAGTTAAGGTGAACAATTGTCTTTCAACTAGTTTTGAAATAAGTTCTGGGCTCAGACGAGTGATCCTCTCTCATCTCTTCTGTTTAGTTGAGTGACGGAACCTATCTTTAAGAAACTGGAGACAAGAGGAAACATGTCAAGCAGACCTAAACAAATTTGTTTATGAAGATGACATTCTCATTGTTGCAAGGACAATGTCTGCTTTAGAAGATACATTTTATACCCTTCAACAAGAATCCGAGAAAGCTGGATTACTAATAAATTTGACAAAAACTAAATATATGAAATACACTCAAAATCAGCTAAAGGAAATAAAATAAAAAGTGGGGACTACGAAATTGAGAACATAAGCTAATTTAAGTATCTGATCAAACAGTAAATATAAACAACGAGATTGAATAAATCAAAGAAAGAATTGCAGCTGGTAATAGAGCATATTTTACGTATAAACCTATTCTCAGCAGTAGGTTACTATCAAAAACATAAATTAATACTATACAACACTGTCTTCAAACCTATGGTGACATATGGGAGTGAAACGTAGGTACTGAACAAACAGTTGGAAGAGGAACTTGTAATATTTGAAAGAAAAATCCTCTGCAAAATTTTTGGCCTTAAGAAAATAAGTGAAACAATATGGAAAAGGAAAACTACTGATAAACTAAATAGTTTGATAAAACAAAAGAATATTGTCAGTAAAATAAAATCCAAAAGACTTGCATGGTTAGGACATTTGGCTAAAGAAAAAATTGCCAGGCATATAACAAAATGGAGACCTCTCAAACAATGCAGCAGAGGTAGGTCAAAAATAACTTTCGGGAGCATAATGTTTTGCAAGACCTCAAAAGTATGGGAGTTAGAAACAGGAAAAGAGTAGCAGTCAACAGGAGTCGTTGGAGGAATATATTCAAGCAGGCCTCACCCATAGTTGTAACACTTATGGAGAAGTGTTAAATAATTTCATTTGTATTGTACCTGTCACTCATTGTTATTTGCGAATTTAAATCTTATTCAAATTCCTGTTCATCAGTATTGTAAAATTCTATATCTCTACATAATTTTTTATACATGTTATGCGTATTGTACTATTTTCATGTTCTTAATCCTATGATGGTTTTTTTCATCGAAAGAGTTCTCATCTTTACAGAACAGTACATTCATACAGATAAATCTGGTATAGACAATTTTACAGCTGATTGAAAGATTGGGTCAGTCAGAATAGTGAAGAGTTGAACACAATGGAACGTGAATCGTAGTTGTTCGGTCAGCAGCTCAGATTTCTACATACTGAGGCCTTTTATACAATAATTTTAATAGTTAAAAAGAATAATTTTTTAATGGATTTAAAATTCCTTTTATGAATAAAAATAATATTTTTTCCGTGTAAAATAAAATGCAGTCGTAAGATGCCATCCATAATTTTATGATGTAAATAGTACTGTTCTTTAACACCCACTCCTTCCATAATGCAACTGTAACGATTCCTCCATCCCATGTTGTAACTCTTGACTTATCTCTCCCTCCCGTTAAGAAAAGTTTTTGTTATTTTTTTGGAAAAATGGCATATTTTGATACACTGACTTCCTTGTTTATTTGTACTCTAAGCTCTCACCAAGCGGTTGGGTACATGTATGGAGGAGGAATAGGGAAGGTGAGCCGAAGACCCAACTCATCTATGATTATTTTGGTAATGTTCCTCTGACAACCACCAGATGGCATGTGACTTAAAGAACAGCCCTAGATTCATCCCTTGAGTAGTCATATGGAAATATTATTTCCATTAAAATTGTTTCAATATATTTTGTAAAGCTACGACTCCTTAGATGTTTCTATTTATCCATAATACCATTTTTTTCATGTTCTCAACATTGGTATAGTTTTTGAAAGCCATATCTGTTCTTCTCATACTTCTGGCAAAACTCATATGGCAGTTCCCAGTACTATGCCAATATCACATCACACAGTGAAGCAGAAGATCAAGTAGGTGTTTGGCCCTCTTCTCCCTTACACTGTACATAAATGGATTACAGTGATAAACTCAAATGTTCAAACCCACCTTACAAAAAGTACTGTAGAACTTAGCAGTATGTAACACTGAGGCTTGCGCCTTCCTACCATGTCATAATGCAGTATAATGATACTACAACCTGCCTCCATCCCCTTCCTGCCAGGATGCATTACGGAATTTAGGACGTCCCTTTATCATATTAGATTGTTAATGAACATGATTAAATATAAACTCATATTTATCAATGCAACAAACATTTATTAATTAAATCAAAAATTTGTATAAACTTCTACTATCCAAACACCTAATAAAAAAAAACACACAAAAATTTTCTTTTTGAAATAATTGACTTACATGCATCAACTTAACTATATTTAAATACCATTGTGATAAAGACTCCAAAGCTTGGTAGAATTTTTATTTACTAATTCATTTCATTTTTTACTTTTCATACACTTAATTGAATTATGATAGTTAAGTTAATAGAAACAAACTTATTTCTAACCAGACATATATTGTGCATCTAAAATAAATCTATTTGAAAACCTTCTGTAACCAGTTCCGAACCAAAGGAAAATGAGTGACAACAGATTCTGAAGTTAACAGTGAAACACCATCAAAAATTAAAATGACATTTACTCCAGTATGGTACCTTGGTATTGATACAAGGAAATTTCTAGTATCATTTAAAGAAAACTATAACTTGAGAAATAAAATAAAATATGACAGTTGCATCATGTTAGAGATGCATATGAGTTCTCAAACTCAATTATGCCATTATTTTCATAATAGGAGACTTGGTCAGGTTGGAATATTTATGGTGTGGTAAAACATACAACACACAAATTTACAGACTTGTTATTCTGATATATGTCATACAAGTTTACTAAATGCATTTAACTCATGACTAAGGAAATAAAATTTGCCATAAAACAAGACATGTATATGTAGAACTCTACACAACCAACATTTTATAGCATTACAAGTGTTTCTGAGTGTGTCCGTTGGGTACAAGATAACTACATTTAAGGGAAAACTAAACAATTTTGTTAAAACTGTACATAGGCAAGTAGAAAGTGTCTTGAGAACACACTTTTATATTTACTGTCAATTTCTAAAGAAATCAACAATCTAAAAAAATAAAGCTTTTTTCTAGACAGGGACTGTACATTCATAAGCATTTCAAACACCTCAAAGGCAGCAGTTTATTCCTTCTACAAACCTTTTAACATTATACACCAAAATTTAATTTAAAATAACACATAATTGTCAGTGTTGAAAATGTGTGCATTCTGATAAAACAAAAATTAAATTGAGAAACAAACTTTTATCATTTAAAATTATGTCAAACATAAGCTTCACACAAAAGTAACTTCTTCACTGCCCACTAACCAAAGTTACATACAACACAATAACTCCAATCTAATTCCATTTTTTACAATACAATATTACAGAAAAAATATAACATGGTATGTACAATAAAAAACCATTGCAAAATGGTGCAAAGTAACAGAAAAAAAAAGTTTATGTAAAGTGAATGAAGGCATTTGTGTCAAATTTACAATAGTCATGCAAAATTTGTATTCAGATCAGAGTAATGTTAAATTGTAAGGCAAAGGATTTGACCCAGTATTGCAATCAGACTGTTCTGTGTTCACTTTTAAGTCCTAACTAAGAAACTAATAATGGCTTAAACACTAATTATTTTTGATGTTTTGTAAATCATTTTTATTAATCTTGTTAGTATTTTCAGCTAAATAAATGACTGATTTGTATCAGTGCTTCAACTCTACAATTGCTTATTATCACCCTTGGTTCTTGTGATCTATACCATTGCCACAATTCACAAAATATAATTACAGTTTGCTTAAAAAATGCCTCTCTGAATCAACAAGTATCTTTTTAACTAATACTGAAGATATGGTGAACAACATGAACAGCAAAAGACTTTTGTAAAGAATTCAGAAATAAAAATGCGCTAATTCACTTCCAAACAGTAGTAACAGCAGTAAGTGGCCATAAATAGGACTAGTTAAAATCATGCATTAACCCACAGGATGAGATACACTGAGTAATATACTGTGAACCTCATGTGCAACACTAGAACCTTCATGGAAGCAAGTGGTGGACTCTTCCCTAATGTTTTCGACTGATTTGGAACTTCTAATCCTTTCCCTTTCAACCAACTGTTTAACTTTTCTTTTACAAAATAATGGAAGCAACATTTCTTCTTTGCGATATTAATATGCACTTGGTTTTCTTTTTTCACTAATCACTCTGTCCACAACCACTGTTAATGTTCAGTTATAGGCTTGAGTTCCTTGATTTGCTTGATGAGATAAGCCTTCTCATCATTGAATTGCTCATCTTCAGAACGATCCGTGTGGAAACGAGTCAGAAATTCCACTAATTTTTCTTGGTTGCGAAGCAAAATATCCAGAATGGGTTTTGGTTTGTTAGGATTTGCTACAAATACCTGAAAACCAGAAAACTAGTATTTTAAAAACATCTTCACTCAAGTTAAAATAATATTGTATTAATATTTGAACTATCCACAATTAGTATGAGAAAATACATTCATTGGTCACAAACCTTAAAAACATGAAAGGCTTCAAATTGTATGTTACGAGATTTTTCTTTCAGCATATTCATCATCAGTTTAAGATTGTCAGGATTGGATATATACCTTGTCATCACCTGAAATGTTGTAACATGACAATAATTAAAGAATTTACAAAAATTATCTTTATTTTATTCACTCCCATAAGGATTTTATTCAACAAGACATAATAAATTTTCAACACAAATATTAATGCTATTTAGAAATACCATTAATAAAACATGAAAAGTTCTGTTGATTTGTAAAATGTCCAAAAGTAAAGTCTGAAAATACACTCAAAAAGTCATAAAATTGTAAACTAAGATGTTGCGATTAGTGATCACATACTAATCGCAACATCTTAGTTTACAATTTTCTCCCCCAAAATGCACAGAATCTACCAAATGTTAGGTTTGTATTAATGTAACATTTAGAACATGTTACTTCTGCCTATTAGTATGATCTGTCTGAAACTAATGTACTTGCAAGAAATTAAAGGAAGTAGTGAATTAAGAATGGTGAATGGCAAGTTGGTTTTCAACAATCATTTATGTATATTTGTCAAACCATTTATTTTATATACTAACGGAAGTTGACTTCATTCATTTTCTTTAATGTCAGATACTACCAAATTTTGTTACTTGATACATTGGCATACTTCATGGTATAAATATATCTAATTAAGTTTTGTCAAATGAAAATTGAAAATTTAAGAATTTTTAAACTAAAAAAATAATAAAAGATATAAAAATAAATAAAAATTAAACTATGAACATAAAAATAGTAAAAAATCATTTTCAAGAATTACAATATCCTAACACAAATTACATTCGATTTAAATTTTTGTACACAGTAGAATATCTGCAAGTCACAACAAAAGAGACAAAGCTTCCACTGGAGGGTTGACATGAGATTTGAACTAGAGAGACTCGAGATGGATGCGGAAAGGCAGATAAAGATAGAATTAAAGAATGGTGCTAACAGATCAGGTTGCCTGTCTTCATTAGGTGACAAATGAAGCATACAAAGAATTAGTGAGGGAGATGCACTTGAAGCTATGAACCACACTCAAGTTAAGGCATATTTTAAAACAACTAATTGAAGTTAGGCGAGCAATTCTGCAAGGTTCAGTGGAAGGACTGAACTGCAAGAGATAATCAAATCCAGATTATCATACTACAGAAAGATCACTTTATATGCTCGAATGAAGAGGATAGCCGATAGAAGTATGGTGTACAGCTCCATAGTAATCTTAAACTTCAAACAAGAGAATACACATACATGGCATTGTATCTTAACAAAACATTACTGAAAAATACCATGGGCCAAAAGGAGCAATTAAAGTGCGCATTTTTTTTACTTATTTTTAACAAATTGTCATTCTTGTGTCTCAAAGACAAGCTACATCTAAGTTTGTAGCCATGCACAGAAACATGCATAAGATAATGCATACCATATGCTGAATTAACCCAACTCCCCAATTCTTTTCAAAATACAGATATAGAAACAAAAACATTCATACAATAGAATACTCACAGTGAAATTGTGCCGATCCAACAATAACTCCCCAAGGAGCTTTAAACTTTGACGGCGAGTCACATAATTTTCAGAGTTCAAAAGTCGCTGATAGTGGGAAAAAACCTTGTCATAATTCATTTCCAAAAATTCAGCACAAAGTATTTTATGACGCGTCAGTAATTCCTGAAGGCAGTAAAAGAAAATTTTTGAAAATTATTATTTTCAGTTACTGTAAGTCACTAATAAAATACACATATTTAAACACATTAACTTTACAACTAACTTTAAATGTAGAAAATGCATCAGATGCAATGTCAAACGTTGAAACTTCAACATATCGAAAAAAATTATAAAAATCTTCAGAATACAACATTATCTTCGCAAGGGCTTCATATCTTGCACATTCACGCAACATAGTACCACAATTCAGTGCTATTTCTTGATGCTCATACCTGAAACAAAGTTATGAATTCCCTTAGGTGAAGGAAAATGGACATTTCTGTAAAAATGTCTACATTTCAAAAATTAAAAAAAAAATTGATAATAAGGCATCACTATCTACCAAACAAAATGATGCTACATTACCCTGACATTAAAGTAAACAGAATTTCAGGCTTAGTACATATGTATTCCACTGTGGGTGACCTGGTACCAATTTGACGGCGCAATATATTATTAAAAACCTGAGCAACATCCTTTTTCCCCTAAAAATAAGAAAAAAATATTACTAATTTTTTTTACTGTTGATTCATGTTATCAATATGTTTGATAAAAAATTGATAATCCATTGATATACTTCATAAATTATTTGGAAGAAGATTAACATTAATCTTATCAATTTTGGAACCAAAGATAACAAGATACATTGTAAGAATTAAACAATAAAAAGGATTTTCAAGTACCTCAAAATCAATACGGTTTAGATTTTGAATTAAAAGCAGCAGAAGGTTACTATTGTATAGCTCCTGAGCCAACTGAGCTACAATAATATCAGTCTGAGGTTCTGCATCAGATGTACCATACAACATATTTTTAATCAACACCAAGTTTTTGCTAACATCTTCTTGTGCCTAAAAATGGAAAGATAACATTTATTACAACCTTAATAAAACTTATCACATGAAATTTGTTAAGTATGAATTAACCTTTTCTGCTTTTTTATCTCCTCTCTCTAATGCATTGACAGCTTCCTTTAGAGCCTTTACCACCTCAGCTGGGCTTTTCTGAGATTTTCCAAAGAGAGGCATTTTATATTAGAATATAAAACTTGTCACTTCACTATGGAAAATTTCTCTCTACATATGGAACCTGCTAAACAGCAAACTGGAAAAATAATTCAAACTAATTAGTATTATTAATGGATAAATTAAGAATTTTGGGCAAAACTACAGAATTTCTGAATAATTCTAAAACAGATTGTCACTATCAGGTTATTGATGATTTTAAGTAAGATACAAAACGGATGAAAATTAAAAACTTGAAATTATATCAATCCACATCTGAAAAAAAAAATTCTTCGCTTCTTCAGTAATCACGACAAATTACATTTTGTTTATTGAACGACACGTCGATATACGTAACAACATACCTCAATTTTCATCTTATTAATTCTTAACACCATCGGATAACGTGCTTTCTTCTACACAGTTACAACTGAAAGCTCGACTAAAATACAGGTGAACAAAATTGTTTGACAAGCAGCTTTATTAGTACAGCACTTAACAATACTTCGCACTCGTTAATATCAAAACAGCCATTTGCACGTTCTGCTATAGATTGAACATGGTACAGAGAATACAGCTGACTAACCTTATAGAAGCCAAAGACTATTTGTCTATTTACATCATTATTCTCAACAAACCGCAAGACCTACTAAAATATTAACCTATTTTGAGCTTCGGAAACACATATGATCTCGAGGTAACTTCCAGTGCGTGCTCAGAAATATGTCGTTTCGAGAATGGATTCTCCTTGCATACATCCGATCATCCATGACGATCAGTTCCTTAACAAAAGGTGGTTTTGATTTAAATAAATTAACTTAGAACTTAAGTATTATTTCCTTTAACGGTTACTGCTCGAAAACCCAAAAACCTATTCAGAAGGAATTTTTATATTTTGACCTTGAGGTGCCATGCCGGTTTAGCGCCTACTTCAAAATCTTCTTTAAGGGGATCACTTTTTAAAGTTCTGCAGACAATACTAAACACAAAAATTACTTTGTGTTATGGATTGTTTCAGTGCGTAATGAAATTATTTTTCCTTCTCAACGAATTTAAAATACGATAGCCTGAGAAATTATTACAAATCTTCCCTAATTATTATAAAAAAATTTATATCTTAAAGTAATGAAATAATCATTATAAAATCATAAAATAAATAAGTTTATTTGAAAACTTTTTAAAGTTTCTCCTGCAATCTTAACATTTTTAACTAATTAGAATTTCCTATTGATGTTGAGGAAAGTTTTAAAGGGAAAATTCAGATGATAGATCAAATTTAGAGTTGATATGACACATTATTGCTGATCTACAGGAAGCACTTTTAAAATGAAATCATGTCAAAACTTTAAAACATGTTTCTTGAAAACTAATTCTTATAAATTGAAGTTCATTCAAGTGTGATATATTTAAAAATTAATGTATGAACTTTAAAATAATAATTACATAAAGATCATTTTAAAGAATTTTATACACTAAATTAAATAATAAAAATATAAAAATTGTCAGTCAGCAACAAGGCATATCCTTGTACCACTTGACTTCCCTCTCCTAATAAACTACTCTGTGGAATTGTGGTGAAACTGTAGTTGCCCATGGGTGATACAGTTTATTATACCTAATTGATTTTCATTCCTGCTTTATTTAATGAAAAAAATATTTTCAAAAATACCAATTGTTCACCTATTACACTAAAAAATACCAAATCTTATATTTAATCAATCTCATTAAATCAAAACTACAATAATTAAAATGTCCAATATATTGAGATTTTATTTAAAGAGTTCAATTAAATTAGCTTGTGATATAAAGAGGATACTCCAGATATTATTAATAATGTAAAAATGGACAAATTATAACTATGGAAATGTTTTAGGTGACAAGAAATGATACACATCTATTTGAGAAATAATTTACTCAGAATATACAGTATTTATAGAATAACATAGGTATATATCCACTTGCATTTTCAAGCCATTCTTGACAAATATTATGTTTCAATCATTTCCTTAAAAATAGTCACAGCACAAATGCCAGGTACCAGTAATTTTGAGAAGTTCAAAAGTACAAAGGCCTATTTGATCCTTGGAAAATGCAAGGAGATTTTTTGTGCTTCATAATCATAAAAATTACAAGTGCTTCATAATCACAAAAGTGGGCGTTGCTTGAATAGTGAGTGCCTGTTCAACACTCTGACTAGAGGATGCACCATAACTGTCAAGGCAAACCAAAAATAATAAAACCTCCCTTGGCAGCTAGTGTCAAAAATACATGAAATTGTTTACAAAAAGAAAAAAAGGGATAGCAAATAAGGTGCAAATTGACATTGTGGAGATACGCTTATGTGATGTGAAAGCACATTAACTTAGCCAATTTATTACGAGTTACATGGATTGTTCCTAAGAGGAAATAATAATCTTATAAACTCTAAAATTCTTCTCTCTTGTAACATTTCTGATGCTAAAATACACTCCCACAGAAACTTGAACTGTTTACTTAATGTTTCACTGAAACAATAAACAAGGAATGTACACACATAGTTGCTTACATACCTGTATCTTAAATTTATAGACACACTGCTCCAAAACTGTTTTTGTGATATTATTAAGTTGTTTGTATCTATATACACATATTTAATGTATTAAATACAAATGAATACAAGAATGCATTCCATATTTGCATCCCTAGTTCAATAAATATTAAATCATGCCTGCCAGCTGAAAATACGAACAAGAATAAGCACTGCATTGGCATTATGTGAAGCCTTTCATGTTTACAATAGTTCCACCAGTAGAATAATAGCACAATATCTGTAAGCACTTATCACACAGGTCTAAAAGGTAGTCAGCAATTCCTCTTGTACACTGCTTGATCGAGCTAGTGCTTTAACTCCTCCACTGCTGAAAGCAGCAGTAAGAGATTCTTCTTTTGTTGCTTCCATGGCTTTCTTAGAGTGGTAAGCATCACAAAAGTCCTACAGAAAAAGAAAGATTTTTTAAAGAAAAAATTTGCTTATTGCAAATAAAAAGATATACTAATTTAAAACTGAAGCAAGAAGGTTATTACAAAATCATATTAAGAATGAATTTTACATCACTTGTAAACCATAAAGAAAAAAAGATAAATCATATTTTAAGGATAAAAAATAAAAAGAGAAAAATTAATATGAGCGAAATATTATGCTTACTGAACTGTTTTCATAGAGACAAATATTTAGATAGTTCATCACCTTTTCCTAATCAAAAACATTTTTCTGAATTAATATCATCCATAATGACTCATTCGATAAAATTTGAAAAGTGCCATAAATTATAATATATTTTATACATCTTCACAAAAATGTGTCATACCTTTCTGTCAGAAACATGTCTCGCAAACAATGCTTAGCTAATGATTAGGGTAAAGTTCCCAGAGACATATTACCACCAACAAGTGTGATCTAATTTAGTGAAGACATATTAAAAAAATATGCTTTATTTTATTTGTAATGAAGACTTCACATTATGAAGACATTTGAAAAGATAACAAAACAATTATTTTTCTCAATGATAATCATATCAGAGAAGTATATTCAATTTTACATTCACTAACTCTTAAACCATTTTATAATAATTAAAAATAGTGATACTTTTAACTTCTACAATCATTAGATGAACCATCATTTGGGTATAAGTGTAATCCAAAATTGGCTATTGATAAAGAAATCACACATTTTATTGTGATTAGCAAATTTATCATTTAGATTAAATTTTTGTGCTTATATATATTGTTCAATTGGATGTTTTTTAAGTATTATAAGTGGAATCCAAGGGAACCATAGAAAATTCTTTACAATAATGTCTCTACTGTTATTTCCTAAAGTATTTTTAAATTATCATTTTGTTTATGTTTTACATATAAAAATATTTCTGAAACTTTTATAGTGATTACGATGTAAATTACTTCAGGAATTCATAGTGGAGTCATGGAGTCATGGTTTCTTAGTGAAGTTCTCTCAAATAAGCCTCATACTAAAGTATGACTAGTTTTTGTTTTTGGTGGGGAGATAAGCATTCACCTTGAATGTCCAGTGGTGTATTTTACCTGTGTATGGTACCATTTTAGTTTGACTTGAGCTTTCTTTCACTCACAATATTTTATCTCACTTGATTAATGGTACCAACGGGTACTGAAACGTTATGAATTTTTGAAGTTTTGAAAATGTTTTCTCTTCGTAGGAAGAAATTGTTTCTTTGCACAAAAAAATTGTTCTTCAGTATTTTATTCAATGATGATGGTTTTTCTCTAGTTTTATAATATACTGTCTGATAAAAAGATCATTATTTATTTATTCAGAAGTTAAATTAATTTTTTCTAGTTAAGTTTTGTTGCATTACAACTTATCATGATGTCCATTCAGATATATCATTTTCATTTTCACCCCTCTTCATAAGTATCCTGACAGACATGTTTACTTAAACCTTGCAATTATAACTGAATAAGAAAATTTATAAATAAAATTAATTAAAATATGTATTTCCCATAATCTTTGCTAAATTCATACATGTCTGACAGGATCATGTTTTCAGGGCATGAAACACCTCTTACAGGGTTCTATATTTTGGAGATTTTTTTTTTTTTTGTGAGACCGGCTCATCGACATCGAGGTCATTAGAGCCCTAAAAACTTGTACAGGTAGGGAAAGTTACTTACTAGGAAGAGTCTCCCCACATGTGGGACTCGCTGAATGACTCAACCATACCCACTAAAAAACCCTCCTCAAGTACAGTATATCCAAATATAATAAAAAATTCTTTTTTAATTTAAACCAAAAACAAGGGGAAAAAATTAAATTTGGAGAGAGAAAAATGTTAATTCAAAGTAAAAGGAAAATACATTAAATCCAAATCCTCCCGAGAACTTGTGGGAGGAGCCCCGTTTCATGTATGGATTTGATCAATAAACGAAAAAAGATCAGATACTGTTCCAAAAGCCACATTCAAAGGAGTTTCTTAAGGATAGTACAGCTATTCTTATGTCCGCCATCATTATCCGATTAAATGATAAAATATCATTTAAAAACATACATTTTTCAAATAATTTAATTATTTATCAATTATGGATGTAGAATTAAAGGTTTTTGTGAAAAACTATTTTACAATAATAATTAATAACATATCATTGGGAAAAGTTGATTTAAAAATACTTTTAACTTTATGACAAAGAACATTTTGAAACAATCCATAATCAGGTTTGGTCAATTATATGCTATTTGAGTAAATATTGATTTTTTTGGCACCAGCATATTACCTTCATTCTATTACCCAGGAATATAGCTCTCTCACGTTTCTTGATCATAGACTCTGTTGGCATGAGCCACCTATGCTCATGGCATTCTTCTGCAGTTGGTCGTTTACTGAAAGTAGAAAAATTTATTTTCAACTTAAAAATAGAATTAATATTGTCGAGGCACCTAAGAAAAATAAAAACCCTTTACATTTTGTCAATACATAATTTTTTCACCTAATAAAAGTCATCTCAGAATACTTTTTCACATTTTTGAGAGTCAAATTAAGTTGATGTTTCAAATAGTATTAGAAGTATCAAATAGTAATACTAAAATTGTATTAGAAACAAAAAAATGCAGGATGTTGCTCTCAGAAGAAAAACAGAAAAATAGTATTTTTCCAATTATAGATATTTCCTCAATCATTCATCCAAACAAGTAAAACAAAGTCCTAAATAATGTTTAATTAGAAATCTGAACTCATTGCAAGACCTAATGTAGTTCATCAGCAAAAGTCTTGGTATTTTTGAATATTTTTAATCTATGAGTTTAATTAGTTGCTGTGGATAGCAAAACTGATATACAATGTTAGTGTCATAAATTTGTGTTCCATATTTGTACCATGTCAGAAACTTCCTACAATGGCTTTTGGAGCTGCCAAGTCAAGTTAGTTGTTTGCAATCAGTTCTTACCCATAAATAGTCTCATAACTTATTGCAATAGTATGATTCAACTGAGACAAAGTCCTGAAATCTATACTTAATTTAAAAAACTATCTCTTACTATGAAAAAGCAATCTCTCTGGAACACCTAACATCAGAATATCCTTCAAAATTTCTAATTGGAAATTAATTGAAAATTCTAATTTGGAAATACTATACTATACGGGAAAATGCTGTAAAGAAGGAATAAAACACTGTGGAGTCTAGCAGTACTGATAAAGGAGATCTATGATGTGAAGGATCTTCCAGTAAAGGTAACTATTGTCAAGTGGTGAGAAGAGAAGAAAGTGACCTCTGAAAAAATTAGTGGACACTGAACATAAAGAATGCAGTCAAGTGCTAAGTATGATTCTAACTGGCTAAAACAATCAGTTGAAAATGTTAATAAATTTACATTAATGAATTGAAATGAAGTAAATAAAATGATAGGATATTGTAAGACTTTTAATGAAAATCCTACTTACATGGGAGCACGTTTGAATA
The DNA here is from genome assembly GCA_002313205.1 of Laupala kohalensis. NCBI lineage: Eukaryota > Metazoa > Arthropoda > Insecta > Orthoptera > Trigonidiidae > Laupala > Laupala kohalensis. Next base: position 506,577 of record NNCF01127117.1, on the reverse strand, counting down.
TCAACATGAGGAAGCGAGTCGCTTCCTGAGTAGTTTCTTTAAACAAATGCTCAAAGCGATACCTAACGAAGGAAGCATTTTGGCGAGTTTCTTCAGGATCTGCTCCTTGAAATGGTGATACACCTGAGAGCAAGATGTAGGCAAGGACACCAACACTCCAAATGTCACTCTGAGGAAAAGCTGGCTCATCGTTCAATACTTCAGGAGCTGTAATGTAATATGAACTAATTACATATTTTAACTATTAATTCAAGTGTACAAAATAAATAATTTCACACAATAAAAGATACATCTATCTCTTAGAAAATTGTTTATTGATTTAGATACTAAAAATATTTTTGAACATTTACTGACCTATGTATTCAGGATCACCTGAGCGAGGTACTGTAGTTCCAAGTTTGCTGACTCTCATGGCAGATCCTAAGTCCACCAACTTTACCTGGACACTGCGAACAGAGGCCATGACAACATTGTCAGGTTGTACATCCAAATGGCAGAAACCTCTCCAATGTAAATACTGCAGGGCATCTAACACCTGGAAGCACAAGATACAAGAAGTATTTACTTTACAAGTTCTAATCTTTTTATGAAAATAGTGAAATGTTATTAAAATAGATAAATAACAAATACTGAAATGTTTGAAGAAGAATTAGTGGTAGAAAAGGTAAAATATTAGATAACAAATATCACCAGTTAGATGTGAAATAGCTCTTTTTATACCTGAGCAATAACAGTAGCAATATTTTGTTCAGTGTACTCATGTCTGCTTGAAAGGTAAGTCAAGATGTCAGCTCCTTGAAGTTTTTCCTGAATGAGTACAGCAATAGTGGAACCTGGTGGTTTGAACGCAGCTTCCAAAGAAGCAATCCTCTCATGCCGCAAAGATCGGAGTGCTTCAAACTCTCTAGTCACTTGAGCCTCAGTTTCTGGTCTATTATCAAGGAGCTTTGCCACTATTACTTTATCAGTAGCTTTCTCAATACCTTTCACAACAACTGAAAAACGACCTCTAGAAAAGAAAAAAATCGAGGAATTTAATTTTTAACTAAAATATAGTTTATTATGCCAAGCCATTAATTTTACTTAAATGTACAGGATAAACTTAAGAGTTTAATTTTAGGTTTCTAGAGCATCTATATACTTCTCTCAAATTATCTACAGAATAATTCTCACCGAGACAGCTCTGATACAAAACTGTATTTGTCAGTGAGAGAGCCCTCACTGCGCCATTCGATAGGATTCTTCTCTACTGTGTAATCCAATTTTGTCTTTGAGTCCTCAGGAGTTACCTCCTGGCCTGAATCAGTAATCTGCTGAAGGTGTTTCATTGCACGAGTCACTTGTACTTTAGGAGCTCCTTAATAGAAAAAGAAAAAAAGTAACAATTTGATTTTAATCCACTTATTATTTCTAGGCTCACATATTATCAATATAAAAATTAATTTACCACCATAAAACTTAATTATAAACATAAATTACTTTTGGAATTCATAGTGAAGACACTACAATAAATTATCTCTTACTCTTATTCATCGGTCACACTCTCCACTTCATGGGATATCTACTTTCCTCTTTTTTGGAAAATTTATTTATGAGCAATTTTGAAACTCAAATCACCAAGATGTTTCTGTGGATGAATTTAGTTTAGATGTTTAGAATTTGGTACAGATATGTAGATGATATCTTCTGTGTCATTAAAATAACAAACAACTTGTTGAAGTTGCTCTCAAATTACTGAATATTGAACAATAAAATTTACTTTGGAAATTGCAACCAACAATTTTATACCCTTTTTGGATTTAAAAAATTTTAATTGTGGCAAAAGATAGGAATTTGAAATATTGAGAAAGGAGACCCACACGATAGTTACATAAAAGAATTTGGTTTCAATCCAGTGTAGCACAAATATGTCATAATAAAGAACCTAGCCCACAGATTGGTAAATACCCCATTGAAAAATGAATTTAATTTGGAATACTATTTTATTGTTCAAACTGCAAAATCTAATGGATTTTCAAAAACTTTGGTAGGTAAAAAAAAAACTTGTGAGAAACATAAAAAGCTAAAAAAGAAACAGTTTACAGAAAATTTACTTATCACCCGGGCTTGTATCAGAAGTTCCAAAAAATTTTCACTTTGGCTCCATAAAATAAATTTAGCATTAAGTCTCTAAATAAAGTTAATTATAAGGATAAAATACCTCTTAATGGATCAGGAATTTACAAAATTAATTGCAATGATCGTGAAGTTTCTATTGTACAAACAAAAAGAAATTTAGAAATTAGAAATGAGAAAAAAGAAGGAACATTCTTGGCACATCAAATTTGGACAATTGAAAAGTCAGTTGTAATAGCACATTTTTGGGATGTAAAAAAAAAAGTTGGTTTGGGAGTGACTGTTCATTCAGCTATTCAAGAATAGATTATTAAATTTCAAAGTTCTCTTAGAAAATAATTTGATTTTAAAATCCATCCATCAGACTGCCATCAGGGGACTGATCAGCAGTCAGCAGATGCCGAAGATGGAAGCAACCGCTTCTGAATCTAGTTCGTGTTTAAAAATATAAGTGGAGTGTATGGCTGACAAATTATTACAATAATTTGTTCATCTCTGTAGTTGGGGTTTGGTGCTTCAGTGGAGAGTAATTTGTTCTGAAATTTAATTCAATTGAAAGCCATCTACAATTAGATGGCTTTCAAGACTGGAGTCCTGGTTCAAATGATAGAAAAAATGGAAACATTTTCCTAAGAAAAAAACTAAATTGAAATTACTATTGTCCAACAAATTTTGTTTCAAAATATTTATGTACATATTAAATTTTTGATATTTACTTTATAATTTTTAAGTTTGATGAAGTTTTTACATTTTATAATAATAATAATATTATTATATTATTATTTTCATTACAGTTGACAAAAGCCTAGCTTTTTCAGTCCACCCTAATCAACCCTTAACTAGTGTAGAACATAAATCAATATAAAGTACCTGCTTCTTTAGTCTTGGTGAGTTTGGTTGGAATACCCTTTTCACTCCACCCAATACGATTACGAGCTGATAAACGGAATTGGTAGTGCGTATTAGGTTGTAAATTTGAGACAAGATAGAATTCATGATCTATATTATTGGCAGCATCAATCCAGTCCACTTTGTCTGCAATACATTAAATGAAAAACTTATCAGAATTAATTTAAATTAAAATATTCAAGCTTAGTTATTATTCACTTTCACAATACACCTATCTGGGAAAATTCATTATCTACTATCATTATTAAAAAATAGTATTTATTGTATTTTTCAAATTTCAAAAATTATTTATTCATATAATTTTCAACCCCTCTGAAGATGCTTTCCTCAATTCTACTAACAAAAATTACTTTTTCCAACAATGAGAAGAATACAGTGATTTGTAAAATATATAAAAATGATTTATCACTATTTGTGGGTCATCAAATGACAATAAACAAAAGATATGTAATTTGTGTGTGTCCAATATTTACTATAAAAGAAAAATGTGTTAACATTTGCAGGAATAAAATTTATAATAAGCACAATTTAAATATTTACAATACATTTTATATATACTACACGTTATCTGTATTGAATGATCAACTGTATTATTGTCTGTAGTTTTTATTCTAGATTTTAGTCATTAGTGTATTTTAAAACACAAATATATTCTTAATAAGTATATCCTTAATAAGTTTTATTTTGATGCATTACAAAACCTATTCCCAAGTTACATAAAAATTTGAATTTGTTTCACTATGCATTTGAAAGTTTGTAGCATTTAATAAATCAAGTACTATTGTATATGTTACTTTCAAAATTATACCTGCAACTTTGTATTGGAGACCATAGCAGAGCACTGGAGAGTTTCCATCATCCTTTGGTTGCTTCCAGCGCAGCAATACTTCTGTGTCAGAGATTTCAGAGGCATCTGGAGAATCAGGAGCTGATGGAATCAAGGCCACAACCACTCTAAAACAAACAGATTTCATTTACCTTTTTCTTCTTTTTCTTCTAACTTAAACCAGAACTTAATCCAGAAAGAAATGTATTTCCTATATAGAAGTCAGAGTAAAAATGTATAGAAGTAAGGAAATTAAAAATAAAAATTTATTCAGGAAATCAGTTATATATTTTAATATATATTTGGGAGAAAGGGAGTATTAAAAACAATACTTCAAGAGAGTTTTTCATTAACTTCTCTCTCTCCTCACATCACTTCTTGAACTGAGCAGTCTCAATTATTAAACATTTTAAACGACTATCATATGAAAAAATGGAAGCATTATAAAAATAAGATGGTTCAATCTATAGAAATTAAATTAATTTCTATGGACCTTTACACTCCTCTCACAGGTGATTTGATACATAAATAGCATAAATTCTATTTTTGGTGGTAAAGTCTTTCACAATATTTTTAACTTTAAATAATTGGATGCTTTTTTTGCTAACATAGTTGACACCTTCATGACAAAATAATGAATACAATATAAGGCCCTAGTTAAATTTAGACTTTAGAAACATTTTAAGAGGGTTGACTATTTTTCCTTCTTCCTTTTCTTTTTTATGATTGTTTAAAAGCAAAATTATTTCCAAATATACTATACATCATTGATCATCTTTTGACTCTAACTTCTTCTGCACAACCAATCAATTTTTTCTCCATTGGAACTTTGCAGTTCAGCAATCAGGATTTGAATTTTGTGAAGTAAATTCTAAACACTGAATTTTAACTTTTGGTAAAATCTACCTCAATAAAATTGCCTCATCTTCATGTTTTTCTTGCTCAATATGAACTACTACTGCCTTCTTTATTTGCTTAGCTTTGATATTACTAAAATGTTCTTTTTGTCAAATGCTTATATTTATTATTGTTGAGAAGGAACATTTGCAATCCAAGAAAACTGAATAATCCAGTCCTTCACAAAAAGTTTCAAAAAATCTTTAGAAAACTCAAAATTCAATACGTGCCAGAAAATCATTTCAATGTTAAATATTTAATCAAGGCAAATTACAAAACCTTTTTTGGTCAAGAATACAGAACTCTCCAACAATTTCAATAATCTGAGATTAACAAAACTGAACACAATGATTGTAACAAATTATATATTTCCCCCCTTCCTCAGAAAAGAAAAGACAAAAAGAACATTATCTGTTGGATCTAACTGAATCTTTGCTATTTGGTTAACCTGGAGACAACCAGATTATCTAAATACTGGAATTTTCATATGAATTGATTCAGTTGGCATGTATTAGTATTAAGTAACACAAATTACAAATTTAAGTAAACATTGTACATACCTACAACGAGTGATTGCTTGTCCCACTTTGTTGCGAGCAACTGCTTTGTAAATGCCAACATCAACATGAGTAGCTGGCTCAAAACGAACAATAGAACGACCATCCTCATCTTGTAGTAATTTAATACGATTATTTTCAGTTACTACTTGCTCGTACCTATAAAAGAAAAACAATTTTAAAATTTTTATATTTATATTTCACTTATCATTATCTACTGTATTATCATTTGCTTTGAGGAGGGGTAGTGTGAAGGGCATCTGGCACTCTTTTTACTCCCTACTAAAAAGATGGATGCTTCTTCTCATCCTCCACACAGTGCTCTAGAAGTGCTACATGATACTATGACAAGTGATATAAATTTTAATATGTATAAAATCCTTTTGTATTAACATTTATTTGGAACCAAATTTGTTCAATATGAAATAAATTTAAAATAATTAGGGTATAATATAGTGCCTATAATTATTTAGTGAGGAATGTTATTCACAATACAAACTATCCTTTCAACCCAGTGAAACTGCCGATGAAAGACTAGTGAAAAACTAGAACTGCAGATGGAAACTTGGGATATACCAAGGAGCCTCCTACAATTAAATAAATTTCTACAATTAAATCAATTTCTTATTCATTTGATTATTTAGATACAATCTTACAAGAAACAGTTGAATCTGAATGTTAAGCAAACTTTTATTAAGAATTTTTTATTAAAATTCAGTAGTAATGATATTATTTTTTATGTGAATATTAGAAGCTAGTTCTAATTTTTCAAAACTTGAAGTTATTTTTGAGAGTATGGGAACCAAACCATTTTGCATTGTTTGTGTGGAAACATAGAAAATTACACATGAAATTGTTTTCAATTACAAGGGTACAAAATGTATTATAATAGCAGTGAACTAAACAAAGCAGATGGTACTATTGTGTATATTAAAGATGAGGTAAAAGGAAAAACTTCTGAAATTATTCAGATCAATAAATACAAATTATAAATATATGTATTGTAATAACTAATGGTAGGCAGACAGAGATTTATGTGATAAACAGATCTTATGCTTTGAATAAGGCAGAAATCATACACAGTATTAAAGAATTTCTGAAATTATAAAGTAAAAGTAAGAAACACTATGTTGTGGGGGATTTCAATATTGACTTATAAAAAGATGACAATTTAATGCTACAATTCCTTAATAATTTTCTTGGAATGGGCTACAAACTTGTTTTCAAAAGGTAACTAGACCTTCCTTAGAACCTAAATAATGGCATCTGCACTGATAATATTTTTTACAAATCTGAGTGTCTGGATCAATCATGGATTCTTTAATGTATACTTAATCAATCACACATCACTATATTTTATTTATCAAAATGTAAAAAAATCCAAATTTTAAGAAAGTAGAAAATAAAGCATGCATGAATTATAAGAAATAAAAATATATTGAAGGTACCATGGATTGGGGTCTTATTGAAGGTATTGGTGACCTGAATCAAACGATATATTTATTTATAAGTAAGGTTAAATATTGAATTGGATATGCCAGTACTGAAAACAAATTTGAAATAAAACATAATAAAGAATGGATCAGAGTCGTTAGTGAAATCTGTAAAACCAAGAAAAGCTATATAGAAAATTGAAACAAGATTCCAATAATAATTATGTTAAAGAAAGATATAAAAAATATGTAAAATTTTGAATAAAGTTATAGAAGAAGCCAAAGAAATATATGAGAAAAAAATGTATTTTAAGATACAGAAATGACTCTAGGGAACTTAGGGACGTAATCAACAGTAATGTTAATTCAAAACAAAACAAGAAAGAAATAACTATGGATGACACATACTAGATCTACAGATGACATATACTAGATCAGAACCAACAAAAAATAAATAATACCAAAGATATTGCTAATAGTATGAACGATCATTTTTGTAATATAGGTATGAAACTTGGCGTAAAAATTAAGAAATATATTGATGTTCCTTTAAAAAGGCCATGAATGAACTTGAAGACCATTTTTCTTGCTCTCACTAATTATATAGAGGTTAGTACAATTATTAATAGTTTAAAAATTAAAAAAGGTGGAGTCAATTTGATAAATTCAAAGGTTTTCAGAGTAATTTCTGTATATATAGTGGATATCTTAGCACACAGAGTGAACCAAAGTATCGTACCAGCACTCAAACAGACTGAAATAGTCCTGATTCATAAAGCTAATAGAAAATTACAAATTGAAAACTATAGGTCCATGTCATTAATATCTAATGTGGCTAAAATATCTGAAAAAATCATTTACTCAAGATTATACAATTTTGTTTAAGAAAACAACATTATTTCTGCTAAAAAAATTTGTTTCATTAAAGGAAAAAGTACTAAGGATTCACTTAGCTATATAACTAACATAATTTATAATTATTTGGACAAAAGCAATCCTATCATAATTACATTCCAGGATTTAGCAATTGCATTTGACACTGTGGATCACTCTATACTACTTAGTAAACGTAACTGTATGGGTATAAGAGGCAAAGCACATGACTTTATCTCAATTATCTTATCAACGAATTGCAAAAAGTAAGAATAGGAGTTACTTTTAGTGAGCAAACTGGTAAAAATGGAGGTGCCACAAGGTACTATATTGAGACCACTCCCTTTCATACTATACGGGAATGATTTGCTTAAAGAACTGCCAAATACTACAATTTTTTTGTATGCTAATGATACAGCATTATTGTCTATGGATGTCACTTGGAAAGAAGCTAGAAATAAAATGAAGGAATTATTGAATACAGTAGCTAAATGGCTGTAAATATCAAAAACGAACTGTTTTTATTACATTCGTAATTACTATGATAGTGTATCAGAATGAATGGAATACCATCAATGGTAAAAGGATAAATAGGATTGATCATTATAAATATTTAGGATTGATTTTTTATTACAATCTTAAATGGGACAATATTACAATATCCATTGGTACATTTTTGCTATTTTATGACAAACATATATTAAATATTTAGATTTTTTAGATATAATCTATTTTAATACTCATATACTGTGCTTTTTTCCTCATTAATCAGTTGCAGTTGGTTTGGGGTTGTGCTTACAGTAACAACCTACGACTGGTTACAAAATAACTTTACTGTAAAATACAACAACTTTACAAAATAGGCTATTAAAAACAATAAACAAGAGTTACGTTATTAATGATCCAAAGTTATTAAATTTAGAACAAATGTTTAATTTGGAATCTCTTTGTTGTGACTATAAATCTCTAAATATTAAATTATTAAAAGTCAAATAACTATTAGGTATAAAATCATTAATTTTCCCAAAATAAACAAAACTAAGTGATAGAACAGCTATATTAAAGCTATAAGAATGTTCAACCTCTTACAAAATGAACTTAAAGAGCATAACAGCAAGCAAAAGACATCTGAGAAATAAGCATTGTAATTGGTTTAAAAATAATATATACTAACAAAGCTTCTCCTAAAATATGAACATGCAAAAATAATCTGTACAATGTTAAAACATTTAATAATAATTTAATATTTCATTCAACTTCCATTTTAAATTTAGGTTTTAGGTTTTAGTTTTAGTGTTAACAAGTCCATGTGTAGGGTTCTTTGTCTCTCTATGGATGTTACTATTGTAATATATTGTAAATGCAATACAAGTAAATAAATAAATAATTGAAAATTGACTGGTCCTGAGTAATTCATTTACTTTTCTCTGGAAATTGTAAGTGTCAATAGAAAAGTGGTAATTAATTACACGAGCTACTTACTAAATTAACTAATATATTTACTGTTTAGAATGCTAACATTTTCCCACCAACACTTGAACCATTTTTAGGTTTATTAGTTACAAGCAGAAATCCTGGTAACAGATTAATTGTGTTATGTTGAATGATAATGGGAGAATTTGAATGAAAGTTGAATGTCAATGGTAAACTGGGCCGAGAGGTGAATGGGGTGGCACAGTTGGTAAGCACATCAGTGCGTTAAGCTGAAGGCCCCAAGTTCAAATCTTAGTTCCGTCTCCCATTTCCATTCAACATCACGTAATTAATATTAGTTACATTTCTAAATACAGAGATCAAGTTGCAGGAAAATAGCTAATGTATTTATCCTCTTCAAATTATTCTCTCTCTCTAATTTTGAAAGGAAGGATAACAGAAAAGTTTCAAATCAAAGTATACTTTCTCAGTTATCAGTATTGTAAGGATGATTAGAAATATTTGATAGGGAAGGTCTCCTGAAAATACTAGATTAGCAAGAAGGCAAATAATAAGTTATTTACTTTTACAATGTTATTTATTTTCATGCTGTATGATGATATACCTAATCATAATAATAATATTAATTATGTCAAGAATAGAAATCAGGTTACTAAAATTATAATAGGAAAACAATTCTGCTCTGGAAGTTTTCACTCACTTGAACCACTGCACATTAGGTTTAGGATCACCTTCCACAAGACAAGATAACTCTGCTTTTTGGTCGTCCACAATAGGCAGGGTTAGAGGTTTTTCTCTGAAGAAAGGTGGCTATGACAAAAATAACTTGCATTATGGTAAAATGTTTCTTGCAGAGATACAAACCAAAAATAGTGGAAAGTTATATTAAGAAATTGGATTCTAAAGTAACTACTTAAGCTAAAAACTTTCAAAGAAACTCTAAGCATTTATCTTGTTATCAGTTCCTAATACACCGTCTGAGAATACTACATTCACATGGCGTTGACAATGTGTCTAGTAAAGCAAGAGTTTGTGTGCCTCATTGTGAGGTTGCAAGCTATGCTGACAATAGTAAAGCTATTGGCAAAGTACCGTAACCCAAGTCCTGGTTGAAGAAGCAGACAAAGCGTGTCCTACAATATCCTTTCTACATATCCCTATCAAGAACTCCTGCTTTCTTTTAGGAGGGGGAATAGGGGAAGGAAAATACAGACAAATTGAGTGTGTCTTGGTAGATATAGAGTGAGAGTATCCTGTTTATGTGGGTGTAAGGAGTTAGAGAGAAGTATGTAGGTAAGACCATCACTTCGTGAAAATAAAGTTCAAGTGCTTAATCTCCTAGAGACCAAGGATGAAACTTAGTGCATGACAATAATTGATCACTTGAGGTTGAATCTGAGATAAGTTTGTTGAAAAAGTTTTTGTTCATGGCTGAACAAATTTGGGACAAAAATAAAATTGGAACTATTAAAACGAATTTTAGATGAATACAAGGAAGAGTTCAGGGAAGGCATCATGTTTGGTCAGATTTAATTAAAGTAAAGAGGACATTCTGGGAGGCACAGAAAATATGAAGAAAAGATTGACTGAGGTTCTTTGAGGATCACAAAAATATCAAAGAAAATCAGAACCCAATTGAACTTATAATGTGATCAGCAGTTTCTATAGTGGAGGAAAATACACTTGAACCCACAATAAATTACATCAAGGAGTTAAAAAACAGGGAGGTACCAAATTATGAAGAACTTTGGGATGCTCTCAAAATAAAATGACTCATGTACTAAATTGCCTTCTTTCTTTATCTGGAAATTAGAAACTACATGGGCATTGGAATAGAAATGGTATGATTCCAATATACATAAAACTAGAGACATATTAAATTACAGCAACTATTGATAAATATGCCCTTCAAACAATGCTACAAAGTCCACATTGTTCCTTGAAAAGAGTCTGAAAATTAATGCCAAGAAAATAATTAACAAACAGGCTTCAGAGAAAAATAGATCAACATCTTAACAACTTTTTTTGTTGAAGCAATTGCTAGAGAAAGTGTGGAAATATAATATAAACATCCATCAAATATACCCATCTGGACATTATGTTTCTGTATGCAGAAGTAAGCTTTTGACCGTCTTGAAAATCTTTGACATTTGCTAAAAATGCAAGATTAATTAGGAACTTTCCACATGTTAATTGGGATTATTGAGAACACATTTAAGTTGGTTGAACCAAAACTTTATGATAACAGGATGAAAGTAGAGGGGATGCATTAATATTAATACAATTAAAATCTTCTGCTGGAGTATAGGCAAATAAAGATTAGTGCCAATGGAATGACAAGGCCAATGGAAAAATCTTTTACAGAATTAGAAATGTATAGTAAAAAAGTTGGACTTGCGATAAATATGACACAAACAAACACTATGTCCCTGTACAACGGGTTTATATAAGTGTGTGTGTATGGGAGTTAAATGGAAATGGAACATATATTCATCTGCTTGGGCTCTTCTTCTTCTCTTTTTTGACCAGATAGGATCACTTTAGTCAGTCCATTATCTAGTCTTCTTTGAGGGCTCTGTTTGGGCAGTGCGGTCCTCCCAATACTTTTTTTATGCTCTGATCTTCAAGCTCTTTCTTTTGTTGAAAATATTGGTTTGTGACTTTGTTTCTTGTGAGTGTGAAGTGGGTATTCTTGATTTTGTTTTAAATTTATTCTTATCTATTATATCTGGTGTCTTTTGGTGTAAGGTCAATTTCCTTAAAATCCTCTGATTTCTCTAGTCCACCTGCATCCTGTTGTGGTATTTTTTGACTTGAGATTGTACTGTACCAGTTGTTTCAGAAGTCTTGAATCCTGCATTCTCATTATGTGTCCAAAGAATCCCAGTCTCCTCTTATGCATGGTATCAGTAATGGGTTCCAATTCTTTGTACATGATTTTGTTGGGCAATATCCATCACTATCTGTTTTTCTGATATTTTTTGTTGGTGCAGGTTCTTCCAATTCTTCTTTCGATCTTCTGTAATTTATCAGTTTTTGATTGTTTGTTCAGGTGGAGGAGTGTTTCTGCTGCATAAGTGGCTTTCAGTTTTATAACTGTATTGTAATGCTTAATTTTTGCATTTATGGATAGGCATTTTTTTCTGTAGATATCCCACATTAATTTTTGTGTTTTAGCTAGTTTGTTTGTTATTATTTGGTATGAGGGTTTTTCATTTAGGTTATTTGTTATTACCTCTCCGAGGTATTTGAATTGGGTTACAATTTTGACTCTATTACCATCTATGTTTATTTCTTTTAATGACATTGGTTTTTGGGGCATAATTTTTGTTTTTTCAAATGATATTTTGAGGCCAGTTTGATTTGCAATGTTTTGAAGTTCTGATATCTGTGTTTTTACTTCATATATGTCATTTGCTAGTAATGCCAAATCATCGGCAAAACCAAGGCAATGTTTTTATTTCTCTGCCTATTTTAATTTTTGGGGGGTATTTCTTAAACCATTCCCTCATTACTATTTCCAGAGCACAGTTGAACAGTAGTAGTGAGAGTTCATCACCCTGGTGTAGTCCTGTTTTGATATCAAATGGTTCCGACAATTCACCTCTGAACTTCACTTTTGGCTTGGTGTTTGTGAGGGTCAGTTTTATCATGTTTATTAATTTGGGGTACAGTCCAAGGTGGTGTAAAATGTTTAGCAGAGACTCCCTATTGATACAGTCATAGGGTTTTTTAAAGTCTATAAATGTTATCGCCATATCTCTGTTCCTCTTCCTGTTGTAAACCATTATCAGCTCGAGACTCATGATCTGATCAGGACAGCTCCTCCAGAGTCTGAAACCTCCCTGGTATTCTCCTAGTTCTTTCTCCAGTTGCAACCTGATTCTGTTAAGGATGATTCATGAAAGAATTTTATGTTATATCTAGGAGTGAGATTCCCCTGTAGTTGTTAGGGTCTGTTTTGTCTGCCTTTTTATGGAGTGTGTGGATGATGGCTGTTGTCCATTGTTCTGGTAGTTATTCTTTAATCCAGATGTTGACAAGCTGTTGATGAAGGGCAATTTTTGCTGATCTTCCTGCATATTTCCAGGTCTCTACAAAGGTCTGAACCTCTCCTAACGCTTTGTAATTTTTCATCTCATCCAGTGCTTGATAAACTTCTTTTATTGATGTTTTCTGGTGGTGTTTTTATTGGGGGTTGATGTCCAAGTTGAGGAGTTTTATCGGTTTCTTGCAATTCAGGAGTTCATTAAAGTATTTAGCCAGGATTTTTGCATTGTCTCCATTGTTGTGTGCCGGATTACCATTTTTATCTTTCATTAGTAGGGTTGGGGATTCATATTTTTGGAGTTGCTTTTTAAAGATTTTGTAATAATCTCTTGATTGTGTTGTGTGGAATTCTTCTTCTATTAATTTCAATGTATCCTTATGGTGTTGTCTTTTTATTCTCCTCAAGGTTTGGGTGGTTTCTTTTCTTTGTTTAATTAGATTTTGAAAGGATATTTCTGATTTTTGGGACTTATGTAATAACCACGCTTGGTGACTTTTCTTCACTGTTTCATCACATTTATTGTTCCACCACTGATGCTTTTTATGGGGTTTCATTGGGGCCAATTCTTCTGCAATTTGTTTAAGATTATTGACTAGGTCTTCAAGTTTATCTGTAATTTTTATTTTTTCAGTGGCTTTTTGGTAATTTTCATTATTGATTAGCTGGGTAGGGTCCATTTTTATTTTAAGTTTAGGGGTTTGGTTTAGTTGTTTCTTTTGAGGAGTTAATTTAATTTTAATTTTTACTATGTAGTGATCCAAACCAGTGTCTACTCCTCAGAGAACTTTGACATTGTAGATCTCTTTGTGGTGGTGTTTGTCCATGATTCTCCTTTAGTATAGTCAGGGTGTTTCCATGTTTTCAGTTTTTGAGGTTTTCTTTTGAAATATGTGGATTTTGAGATTAGGCTATGGTTTCTGCAGAGGTCAATGAGTCTCTGTTCATTTTTGTTCGTTCTTTTTTGGGCAGGCCATTTTCCAATGATGTCACAGTATCTTCTTTCTCTGCCAAGTTGGGCATTAAAGTCTCCAATTAATAGCTTTACGTGGTGTTTGGGAATGCTGTTAATGGTCTGGTCTAGTAAGACCCAAAATTTTTTTGTTTCTTTACTGTCTTTTGAAGAGTTGTTTTTATTATTAGTGGGAGCATGAGCATTTGTTATGGTGTAGATTTTATTAGATGCCTTTAGAGTGAGTGTTGAGATTCTGGAGGATTGTGACTTGAAATCTTGTACAGAGTTTATTATTTTAAGACTGGCCAGATCTTTCATTAGTAGGACCCCTCTGTTCCAAACTGAGGGACATTTTTTTCACTCTCTTCCCCAATATGCCTTTGTAGAGTCTGTATCCTTGAGATTCCATGGGGTCTTGGTAGGTGTTTCTTATTTTCTGCTGTCCTATGATGAGAATTTTGTGTTGATCCAATAGGTCGGTTATCACTTTTAGCTTACCAGTCTGTATGAGTGAGTTTACATTATGTGTGGCAAAGTAAGTTACTTGCTTCAGTTTGATTCTTGATTTTGAAGGTTTTATGTCTGTGTGTGTTGGAGTATTGCATTGTATCTTCTAAGTGGCAGCCCACTGTATCCGAATGCTACCTTCTCTGAACTCTTGGTTCAGCCGGTGGAGTATTCCTTAAACTCTTGCCACGGTTGACTGTCAAGGGGTCACCTGCAGTGGGACTAGGTCCCGAGTTACAACTCTGGATGTGATCCAGTGAGGTGATAGTGAGATATGGTTGATAATAGATGAAGTTATGAGTAGGGCTACCATATTGTCAGTAGTGTGAATTACAGGCCGCGCCACTGGGATCAGACACTTTTGCAGCTGCTCCACTGGAGTACAGATGCTACAGATTTACCCTTTCCACCACCTGTCATACCGAAGCCCACCTTCTCTACCGCAGATGCAGTTGAGGTCTTCACTCGTAACCCTGAGCTGGAACCCTTTTAGTAGATGCTACACACTGGGTCAGTATGTTCTGGGACTCGTGTTGGCAGGTTGCCACTCCCTGAAGTAAGGTTGCCACTCCCTGAAGTAGAGCTGCCTCGACAGAGGGTCTCTACTCGCTACCCACTTGGGTTCTATAATTACTTATGGAAATAATGAAGTAGAAGAAATGAAAAATTAGATTAAAATTTCAGCTTAGAATATTTTTTATTCTGTCTTGTCTCAAAAGCTGCTGTGTTTTTAAGAAGAGCAAAATAATGTTCCACAGGACACTTATTCAACAATTCCTACCACAGGGTAGTGAAATACAGACTTTCACAAAATCCACTATCTGACTAAAAGGTTCAAAAGAAAAGTTTTCAAGCTTGTATTAGGTCAAACTCTAGAGACTGGATAATGTCTAATAAGAAACAATCAAGAATTACACAATTTATACAATAAAATTGCAAACTCTAATATTGTGAGAATAAGGCATTTATAGTGTGTTAAATGTGCCATAAGGATGGAGGATGGAGAGTTACCAAGAAAAATTCTTAACTGACTAATATGACAGACAGAGGCAGAGATGATGTCCAATACCAAGATGAGATACAATGATTTGAGAGGATGCATCTGCTCTGCTACTGGTCCAAAATTGGTGAAGAGTGGCAGATGGAGAATAGAAGACAAAGACTGAGACTAAGCTCACTGTGGACTACAAGATGTAGAATATGTAAATTATTGAGCATTTGTTATTTGGAGTGGTGTGTCACATAATGTTTATGTAAGTGTTATTTAGTACTACATACAGGTGACTAAACCTGGAAGAAACCTCAAGTATATAATCAATTTTATAACCTTTTATCTTCTTTTATGTGGCAAATAAAAATTTTTAGCATTAAGATTGAAACTAAATACCCGAATGAATAAAAAAATTGTTATTTTTTATTTATTCAGGTATTTTGTTTCAGTTAACAATACTTATATAAATTAAAATTTTTAGCAATACCCTCGTGTTTCTGCTTATCTAAAGCATTATGATGTGACTGGTTTTTAAGGGAAATTTTTCTCATTAGTCTAAGAAAAATAAGCAACTAACCTGTCCTTCCCGTTTGTACTCAATGAGAGCTTCAGCTTCTGCATGGCCATCAGGGCGGGTTCCAAGTTCTCTTCGTAAGCGACGCAAAGAATAAACTTCTGCTGAACCGTATTGATTGATTCTTGCTTTGCGTTCATCATCAATTTCTTCATCCATTACGTCTGTGAAACGACGCCGTTCTCGGATGACAGGTGTCTTTGACAATAAGAAACTTCATTTTTAAAGAACTTTTTCACATGTTTTCAAAGTAAAATCATGTACAAGAATATAATAATTGTTCAGTCTTGTTAAACATTTTCATGTCTAGAGTTAATTGGGGATAATTCATCTATTTTTATTGAGGATGTAAATGAATTGAAAAAGTGACAATAAAAATCTAGAAAGCTCTATTTGTATATCATTTGTGTAATGACTTCTCAACTGAACAAACAAAAACAGTTTACAGTCTATTTTAAAAGTTGTTTATATATTTGGTACTATTAATATTATGAATTTAGGATTTTTGACAAGTCCAAAAACACTCAAACCTACTCTCCAATCAAATGGCTGAGTTTCTGTGAGCGTTCTAGAGTAACCAGGAAGCCTTCTTGCTGCAACTTTCATGTATTCTCGGAGACGAACTGGGAAGTCAACATCTCTCAACTGAAGAAGGTAAGTGTCTGGCCCATTCTGGTAACTGATAAAACATGCAGAAACATATATGATTAGAAATTAAATATTTTAGAGAATATATTAATTAAAATTGAATTTGAAATATTTTTTAACTTTTCCAACAATTGTCTGAAATATTAATTTTACTTGAAAAAACTATTTCTCTATTGTTTTTCCTGAAATGTAACAATCTATAAAATATTGAAAAATAGAACTTAATTTCACCTTTTATAGAAATCACTTTAGTCGCTAGTAAAATATAATTACTTACAATTTACAAAGTTACACAATCTAAAAAAACTAATTGAAAATATAAATTAGAAGTGGAGGAAGTATTTATAACAAAGACGAATAAGTACAACTACACATAAATACCACACTATTCAAAAAAAGATTTTCCATACAAATATACAAAATAATTATTTTACAAAATTAGTTGATTTAAGTGCACAAATAATAAGAAAATATTTAATACATCTAACTACATCCGTATAAATTCTACAAACTGCAAAACAGAGGGACATTATTGTCAACAATAATTACAATTTAACTCAATTCATACATTGTTACTTTATTGCACACAGGGAATAGAACTATAAATAACCCATTAATGCCCAATTTATTTTATAAATTTATATTATTAAATTTTGGTAAATTGTGCCCTAGTAACCAGGGAATTAAATATATTTTCTCTGCTTGTGGCATGAATATTTTTTTCAGACATCCATATTAGAGGACTCTAGATACTTGATAGCAGTTTATTCAAACACATTATTTTCTAGGTAAATTCAGGTATATTCTTGCAATTTGCATTCTGTATTCCTGTCCATGGTAGGTGATATCTTGGACGTTCAGTGTTCAGATACCTACCTTACTTTCTCTTGAACCCTTTTAAACCATTGAAGAGCCACGAAATTGGAAAAGATTGAAAATGAGAAAATTTATCACAGTGCACCTACTGTCCTCAAATGAGGACAGCAAATTTTCATGCACAAGATGTCTGCAAAACACAATGAAATATTTTGGACCATGCAATATTTCAACATATAGAAGAAAGTATAACTGGAAGACACAGTTGTCTGTTTCAGAATTATATTTGATTCTAATTTATGCGTATATTTATTAAAGACAGTCATATTTCACAGCAGTTTCATACTTAATAATACTGGAGATCATAGGTTCATAGTTTAATCCATTTATTCATTTTCTAATATTTACATAATTATGTTTGCCATTGTTTCGAAGTCAGTTTTTACTTCATTTTCAATGCAACTTTCAATTAATTGTTCTCAGTATTTGTTTACTTACAATATTATTGTTAACTTAGAGTCCAACTCTGGCCGTAGAGTATAAATAATGTTAGTATGACATGTGAAAGATTATCATCCACAAATAGTTTCTAAAAATAATATAAATTTTAAGTATGCAGGTTGTCAACAAGAGTAATTATACTGAGAACAATTCATTGAATATTGCCTTGAAAATGAAGTAAAAACTGACTTCGAAACAATGATAAACATAATTATGTAAATATTAGAAAATGAATAAATGGATTAAACTATGAACCTATGATCTCCAGTATTATTAAGTATGAAACTGCTGTGAAATATGACTGTCTTTAATAAATATACGCATACATTAGGATCAAGAATAATATAGAAAAAAGGATCAAGAATAATATAGATGACAATACTATTACCTCACACAAATCCACAGTAAAAGAAAAATAGAAAAGTCAAGAAGGTTTTGTAAAAATTTTGCACTATGAAGAACTGTAATAAACTGAGGAATTTGTAATGGAGACTAAACATTCATATAGACCTCATAAGCGCAGAAGCAATGGAGTTACAATATTTCTAAAGAGTATGATATCACACTACAAAATTCCCTCCCATTCAAATAAACTTTTAGAAAATACTTATATTATATGTAAGCTATTGGTTAACCAATTACTATATATAGTCTCAGTACACAAACTACCCCATATTCCCTAACATGTAAATAAGTGCATATTCCATAACATGTAAATAAGTGTTCCTCACCCCATCAAATTTAAATCTCCACTAGAGGTAACTTTGGTACTTATTGCCTCAGCTTCCAAACATTCAACAAGTTTAGATCTTGTCAGTACATTCATCCTTAAGAATCCACCCTAATAAAGTAATAGTTCATGTAGCCCACATCTTTAATTCATGACTCTGACTATCATACTTCCCATCCCAATGGAAATGTGTTTACATCATCCCTATGTTAAAACCTGGTGAATCTCCTTCTGAACCATATAGTTATAGACCCATCAGTTGCCTTCCCTCTCTAAGCAAGGGTATTGAAAAATGCACCCTACTACACCTAAATTGTCGTCTTTCATCAGTTCTCCTCCTCTTCAGTTTGGTTTCCAACACTTCTCTAAACAAATAACTAAGTATTGTGACTTAAAGAAGAAATTTTTAAGATTATCATCAGTATTCACATACTGTAGCAGTGTTTTTAGATGTGGCAAAGGCATTTGACTTGGTATGACATCCTGGCCTAATCCACAAACTAATAAAAATACAAACTCTCATAATACAAAGTTTTCTTTATAAATGCTCATTGTCAGTCCATTTACCGGACATACTATCATTACCCAAAACCATTCTATCAGGAGTTCCATGGGGTTTGGTGCTTGCCCCCAACTTATTCACCATCTTTACCCACAACATCCCAACAAGTCCAAAACCTCACTTGCATTCTTTGCTGATGACCAAGATGACCAAGTTATATATTCCACTACTCGTATTCTTGACTATACAAAATCTGACTTCAGGAACATCTTCACCTCATAGCAAATGAAAAATCCATTTAAATCACATAAAAGGCCATGCCAAATTTTTCACCATTTGTTGTCCACCTCAACTGCCACCACTCACTTACAATTCCATGCCAAATCCTGGCTTTCATCAAAGAAATTTGTTAAATATCTGGAGTCATGTTCGAAAGATGCTCACGTGGACACCCCAAGTAAGTCATTGTCTTATGCTAGTTACTCAATACATGCAACAACTATCGAATTCTATGTCGATCCTCACCTGTCCAACCTGAATCTGCAATCCTTTTTCACAAATCTATGATCCGTCCCATACTCACATATGCCTGTCCCATATGGGGGTCAGTGACAAAAACCCACATACATAGGTTTCAAGTATTCCAAAATCAATTTCTCTATTACAAAAGCTCCTTGGTTCATACCAAACTCTCAACTTCACTCAGAATTAGGTCTCCCCCAGATTAACACCTACATCCTTCTATCAGCACAAAAATTCTATAACAAATTACCCTCTATACCAGTAGCTTTACATTTTGAACTCGGTGAGCTAACTCCACATCAAAAAAGAATCCACAGAAAGTTATCTAGATGCTTTTTCTATCCTCCCTGAAGTGGAACAGGTTTTGTGGACTTCTTCACAATTGAAATATTTATTCCACAATTATATTAATGTATTTCCATGTAGTTAAATGTTTTTTTGATAACTTGTATTTATGTATCAAACTTTTCCTGTTAGCTAACTCAATGTATATCATTATTAAATGAATAAAGGTTCATAAAGCCACAGCAAAAACAAACAAATAAAATTTAAAAAAGACCAAATTCATTATTGAAGGAAAGTTTACTTTGTTATATACGATTTGTGTGTACAGAAGTTTTGAAAATAGTAGGAAAATGTCTGTCCTCAGTCAAGAACACTGGGAGTTAATGAGCTAGTGTGTAATATTTTAAGTCAAACATTGAAAATCTTTATATTCAAGTAGAATTATTTGGAACTAAAAAGTGAGGCAAAAGATAGATCAAAATACAAGACAAAAGATACGTTTCATTTCCTTTTATACATAATTTTTTCCCCATATAGAAATTGACAGGTTCTGAAAGTTGAACCATAATTTTTACAGAAAATACATGCTAAGATGCAAAAATTTTACTCACTGGCTTTCAGACTTAGCAACTCCAATTTCATAGTTGATGGGTTCTCTGGAGGGCACTTGGTCTTCCCAAGTGCGAGGTTCCCTTGGTTCCTTTGGCTGTGGAGGAGGAGTGGGTTCAGGAGTGTACAAGTGTCCTGGTGGATACACCATTTTAGAGGGGTGTTCAAAGGCACCATTTAGAGGTCTGCGCCTGTACCATGTGCGACATGATGCATTCTGGTACCAGTCTCTGCAATACATAAGAAGATATATAAGTTATTAGAACTATAATCCAGTATCATAACTAATAGTGTGGATGTAAAACTTTTGGCCACTCCTGGCACAGTAGAATCAAAGGGAACTACATCAGACTCTGACTACAAATATGAAATAATACGAAGTTGGACCACATAAATAAATTTCAATGCCTTTAAATTAATACTATGAAGTAGTATGATCTTAGACAATTTACTGGAGAAACATAAAATTGTACTAAACATAAGATGACCTTGAAAAATACATAACAAAAATGTAAGAAAAATTCTTAGATAGATTACCTGAAGCCAGCAGCATAGGTACGCAGTCTGTCAACAGAGAGTTGAGGAGTATCTACTGGTAATTTATCAGCTGCATTAAGCCATGGGTGTTTCAAAGCTTGGTTAATGTCCAAACGACTACCTGGCTGGTAAACCAGGAGATTTTTTATGAAGTCTCTAGCATCCTCTGAAATACTGGAGAACCATTCAGAATGGAATTCCCAAGTTCCTTGTTTTACTCGAGTGAGAGTTTCACGGTCATTGGGACCAAGGAATGGTGAATGGCCAGATAGAAGAATGTAAGTGATAATACCGACTGCCCACATATCAGCAGGAGTACCCACACCATCTCCATTGACTGTTTCGGGTGCTGCATATTCAGGATGACCTACATTGAAATTGATTAATTTCAGAGAGTAATTCCACACATACCAATTTGCTGTAACATACTTCAAATACAATGTAACAATTGTCATGGCTACAAGTTTAATACTATGTATAAAATAAAAAGGTGTCCTCAGTAGTTTTGAACGGATAATTTTTTAACAACTCTCATCCTGGGTCATATATAGAGTTTGCATAAATGCATTTGAATTTTCTGACATACATCCAAACCATTGTTAAATATTAAACTAAACAAACATTAAATAAGGAAGAAATATGCATCTTATCAAATGTCCTTTAAATTTATTCCTTTACAAAACTCACCATAGTCTAAAGATGATAGTTTTCCAAAGGCCAGTCTTCTGCTCAGTCCAAAATCACTAACTTTCAGCTCATCTCCACCAGGGTGAGAAATAAGTAGGTCTCCAATCTACAAATGTAATGATTTAGAAGAAGACGACAAATCAATATTAATTTATATTTTCATACTAGCAGAACTTCATACTACACGGTGTTCCTTGGGATTTAAAAAATATCTTGATAATTACTGGACATTCTCATATTAAAACACCTGTCAACAGGTCTGGAATTTTTTAGCTCATTTTTCCTGGCATTACCCGTGGTTCTTATATCAAATTCTGAATTCATGTTACCTCCCATATTTTTTTTTTACTTTCATGACATTAAATTTTCATTTTGTTAATATCAAAAACTAAGTACCATGAAGAAAATCCACAAAAATTCTCAGGGTTTTCAGTATTGTATGCTTGTATGTATGTATTTACAAATTATTTTAAAATCCAGGAAGAAGGAAAATACAATTTACACCAAAAGCCAAATAAACAAAATGTATAGTTAAGACTTCTGAATTCTGTTGTTCCCTCATGAACCCTAGGGAAGTTTCGATGAGTATATGAAAAACTAAGATTTTCAAACTTACCGAACCTTTACACAACAATGAATAAAGCTTGCAAGTGAGTGAAATGTAACGATGGATTTGTATGAAAGACACACCAAAATGAAAACGACCCTCCACACCCACTATAGGGTAAAATATTAAGAATTACAAATTCTTTTTCAAGATGTTTAAATTAGCAATGTAGAGGTACAAAAATCAAGTAGATATCTCAATTAGTTTGTGACAGCTACCAATAAAAACAAAATTTAAAGCAGAAATCTCAACTAGACAGTTGTCTTCTTAGTGTTTTGAAGGTAGTTTGTGCAAATTTTTATCATATGCAGATTAAAACTGTTTTGTATATACAATGATTAAAATTAAAACTTGGAAATGAAGTAAGCAAAAATTTGAAAACTAATGGAAATGGAGAAAGTGGTAGTTTTTGGAAATCTCAAGTAGACAGTGGTCTTTTCAGAGATATGAAGCTCAAGTGTGCAAATTTTCATCATTCTCAGACTACAACTGTGGATTTGTAGAAAAGACATACAAACATATGCACATACACACATATATTGCCCGAAACACTCTTTTTTATAAACAGAGATTTATGATAAAAGTTTTATTTTCCACAAATACTTTTTTTTCTATCACCTCTGTTTATTTACCTATGCCCATTGTAGCTGATGTACACTAGATGAAGTTTATGAGTGACTCACAAATAGAAAGTGGAATCAATATTTTTAAAATTAATAATTCATATTAATGAAAACTTTTTCTGAGATCTAGTTAATTATCAAATGATAGATTGCCATGTTAACTCTGAGGTGAAATGATTTAAGCAGATCTATGCTTGAAGAAGAGGGAAAAAAGGAGGTAAGAGAAGGCCACGGTTGGGAAGAGCACGTGGGTGTTAAGCTAATATTCTACTGCACATTCTGATGTTATTTGACCACAGAAAAATTGTACTATATCAATATAATCTTATGTAAGACAAATGACTCATGTTGTTAGATGAAAATAAGATATGAATGAAAATATTTATCACTGGAATGTCATTTATATTTCACTAAGTAAACTGAATATAATTTTTGGATATTACGTAAAGGTAAATTATAAGTTGTTTCTTTATTTTATTCTTTCATTAAAACATGTGAAAAATACTTGGTAAAATACAAATATTTTACCTTTCCCAGAGAACTCTTTACAAAAGATCAAGAATGTAAGTATTTAGTCAAATAATTTTAGTAGGACATAGCTTTTCTATGCATTAAAAATATTGAAAACACTTGTGTCCAAAATCATTTTACCAACCGAATGGCATACAGCAGTATGTGAAAAACTTTTATTCAACTAATTTAGAAACAATGTATCTCAGGAGTAATACTTAATACTGACATACCGTTAGTCCAAGATGGGCAATGTTCTGAATATGCATATGCTCAAGTGCCCAAAGTAATTGTCTGATATAACCAGCAATCTCTCCCTCGGTGTAATGAGTCTGTCGAGTAAGGTTATCAAGCAATTCACCACCTCCAGCTCTGAATTCTTTAAGGAAAAAATATCACTAATTTTTAAAAGTTGTTATTAAAATTGCATTTCAAGTTAAAACCTATTTCAAAATAAACAAGCATTAGGAACATAACAATTCAATACTATTTAAGGACCCCCTGCCTTAACCACACACACATACACTCACACACACTGAATTCTTTATTACCAATACTGCTTGCAGTTACCACCAAGTAACTTTGATAACAAACCATATATAATATTCTTAGTTTATAGCAATGCATGGATTATGTATAATAATATACCATACCATTAGTGTGAACAACAAAACTTAAAAATATATTTCCCCTGGAGGTCTATTTAAAAGTGAAATATCATGAAATCAATTTTTAAACCCTTGAATGATCAATTTTTGCATGCAATAACTTATCTCAATTAAATTATAAGGTATCATGATAATATGCAAAATCACTTTTCTTCCCTCTTCAAGTCTTGAATAAAAAATTATAGATATCCTTTCTTAGTGATCCTTTATAATAAGATACATCCTCTTATATATTGTTTTTTGGATATTTGAAAAACAATACAACCTACGGTAAGTAAAAAAAGTAGGTGAGGTGTGAATCCCACCTACTTTTATTTTTCTGATACTTGTATATTTGTATGAGAGTGAGACTAATCATACATTCTGAATTCATCATGGACACTAGGAATAATAGTAACATATAATAGAAACATTGCTATTCCATAACATATCTAAAGTATTTTTAATGTACATATAAACATTTATTTCCCGCCTTAATTTGTGAACTAATAACTCATTCAGATTCAATATCGAACATCAAAGTGAAATTAAAATTTTTTCTTACTATTATTCCTAGTGTCCATGAAGAATTCAGAATGTATGAATAGTCTCAATCTCATACAAGTCTAGTCTGTCTTAGATATCAAAGAGTAACCCACTGAAAACAATATGGTCACATTTTCTATTCCATTAAATTATTGTATTTTGTCCATAAAAATGAAGACTATTTTTATTATCTCCATCAGTAGTCCCTAACCTACCACTAAACAGTCTATTTTACTAAACAAGCATCCCAAAACAATACACTTCACCAGATCTGTGCCGTTGGTTGCCATGAGTTGAAAAATGAGGAAGGGGGAGTGGAGGTATATACCCCAGTTAGGAACTGCTGACCTACATAAGTATATGTATGTATGTATGTATGTTTTTTTTTAAGGTAGGGGAAAATCTTCAAAAGACGCTGTGGATTAGTCTCCACAGTGTGTGGGATTTTTACCCACTAAAAACCACCTCCCATTTCTCTTCATGCCACCCCACGGAACCGCCGTTAAGCATTACTTCGCGAGGGGCACATTGGCTAGATTTTATTCTATGCCACGTCGAATCCTTTCCTCATATCGGAGCTTCTTCAAAGCACTGGACGCATAGTTGGCCACTGCATACCAGTTCTCCTTAGAGAGAAGCATCAAATGTACTATGCCCTCTGGTCTTATTTCTTGTCGTAGAATTCTCCGTATTTCTTGCCTTTCGTTATCAAAACGAGGGCAGAAGAAAAACACATGCTCTGCGTCCTCACCGACTGGTGTGCAAGAAGGGCATGATGCATCCTCGTCTAGCTTAAAGCGCTCCTGGTATGATCGGAAGCAGCCATGGCCTGTTAAGAGCTGTATGACGTAGAAATCTACTTCCCCATGTTGTCTCTTGGTCCACATTCGTATGTTGGGTATCATACGGTGGGTCCATCTTCGTGAGGTCGACGCATCCCATCGGCGCTGCCATCTCTCCGTTGTCTCCAGTTTCTCCTCCTCGTTAACTATCTTTAGGTTAGCATCAGGAGTTGCTTGCGCTCGTCGGTAGATTCTGGTACGTTCCTCTGCCACCAGGTCGATCGGTGGCAGACCGGCCACTACACATACAGCATTATATGAGACCGTGCGAAAAGCGCAGGCCACTCGAAGAGCACCTCGTCTATGCACACTGGTTATGTGCCGGC
Source organism: Laupala kohalensis (assembly GCA_002313205.1). Taxonomy (NCBI): domain Eukaryota; kingdom Metazoa; phylum Arthropoda; class Insecta; order Orthoptera; family Trigonidiidae; genus Laupala; species Laupala kohalensis. The sequence goes on along the minus strand of NNCF01127117.1, from coordinate 480,520 downwards.
AATAGGTCTTGATCGCCGTGGCTTGAGACCAAATCGGGGCCGCATACAGCAGGGTAGACGTGATGACGCTCATCAAGAGCTTCCTTCTTCCTTGTCTAGGGCCTCTCGTGTTTGGCATTATTCGCGACAATGCGGTTGTCACTCTTGACGCTTTATCACTAACCAAGCGAAGGTGGTCATCAAAGCGCAGCCTAGCATCTATCTGGACTCCTAAGTATCTGAGGGATGTTTGGGATGCAATCGTACAGTTACCGACTTCCAGGTTGATGGTTTCCCTCTTTATTCGGCTTGTAATGAGGATAGCTTCAGTTTTACTCTCCGCTAACTGTAGTCCCACGGAGGAAAGCCAACTGCGAGTTGCAGCTATAGCGTCGTTTGAGATCTGAGTCACATCTGACATGTTTGCCAGTGACAACAATGGCGACGTCATCCGAATATCCCACACTCATCGCTCCGTCTGGTAATGGAAGCCTCAGCACTGCATCATACATTATGTTCCAAAGCGTTGGTCCTAGGACTGATCCTTGTGGAACACCTCCCGTGATTTTATACATCTTGGGGCCCTCCTCCGTAGTATACACTAAATGTCGCTCATCAAAATAATTTGCGATTATCTTCGTGATATACCCAGGGACGTCCAATGCATGCAGTGCTTGGAGGATGCAACTCCACCTGGCAGAGTTGAATGCATTTTTTACATCCAAGGTGACCAAAACGCAATATTTCTTACTTCCTCCTTTCCACCGTCTGCCTCTGATGGCATTTTGGGCGGTGGTAACTATGGTGTCTATCGCATCTACAATGGATCTTGCCCTCCTGAATCCATACTGCCTATCTAACTGACCTTGGCAGTCCTCTACAAAAGTAACTAACCTGTTACAAATGATGCGCTCCAGGACCTTACCCGCCGTGTCAAAGAGACAGATCAGTCTATAGAAGGAAGGATCTTCGGGTGGCTATTTCCCTTTTGGGATAAGAGCTAAATGCCGCCGTTTCCAGCGCCGTGGGAAAATCCCCTGACAGAGACATGAGTTGTAGGTGTCGAGGAATATATCCGGTCGGGTCTTGATGGCGGTTTTCAGGGCAACATTGGGTATTCGGTCAGGACCAGGCGCCTTCATGTCCCCGATTCTAGAACTAGCCATCATCAGCTCTTCTTGCGTGATAACTGGGACAGGTTCTTGCATTGCAGGTGGAACGAATGCTGCATCTTCCTGTTTACATCACAGCTATTGAAACTGAGACATAGAAATGAAAAGCTACAAATTTTATCTTGCCCCACCTGGGAATTGAACCCAGGATGACTTGGTGATGAGCAATTACGCTGAAACTGTAGTCATGGAGGGGCACCCTACATAAATAAATATTAATGCATCAATTATTATTTTGGGAAAGGATACAGTTCCATTATGATTGTCATTGAACGATCAGTTTCCAATGCATCTTGCAACCTGATAATCTTAGGGTGATTAAGTACATTCAGAACTTCTAACTCATTGTTCATATATTGTCGCAGCTCATGCTTACCATGCATGATCTTGGCTGCATAGTTGCGACCTGTAAAAAATATAATTTTTTTCATAACATTATTGACTTATGAGAATGATAGATATACTATGCATACAAACCTGTCAGTCTTTCAACTGCATGGTAAGTAACTCCCTGAGTTCCTCGTCCCAACTCATCTCCAATATCATATAGATCTTCGATAGGCTTCTTCTTGGGTCTAATGTCACGGCCCTTACTGTAAGTGAGATAGCCATATTCCTGTTCATTCTCCTCAATATGTATCATTACTGAGCAAGAGATGCTACCAGCTATGTTACGGGCACTGATAGAGTATAAGCCTTCATCTTTGTTAATAGCATCATTGATGACCAAGACACATGTATGAGGGTCAATAAACTGGATCTGTGGATGATAAGTCAATCACAAAACAGTGGAAAAAATATATTCATGTGCTAATATTCAAATAAAATCTTTAATATATAT
>NNCF01127117.1:410698-472442 GCA_002313205.1 Laupala kohalensis | reverse complement strand
CCCACACACGGGGAAGAGTCATTACGGCTCTTCTCTATGGTGCGAAACTGCATTTTTCCCTACTTGCATGGGCTCTAATGACCTCGATGTTGACGAGCCCTAAAGCCCCACCAAATATATATATATATCGTGTGTGTGTGAGTGTGAGTGTGTGTGTCAGTGCGTTGACAAGATCTTTTAATTACCTTATATGATGCTAGTTATTTATAATGACTTGTTCCATTATTATCTCTTAAGCCCCAAATATAATTCAAAAAATTTTAACTAAAATCTTTAGTTATACTAATGTACTGCAATATATGATTAATGGTCTAAAATGTAATAACTTTAGGACAGGCTTAAAACAATACTATAAATCATCAATCACTTGATTTCACTTGAATTAAGTGATTAAAATAAATTACAAGCTGATAAATTTATAAAACTATACTCACCTTCAAAAAGAACTCAAAGTAACATTATAAACTCACATAGCAGTTGTACATCATTAACTTCCATAATACAAAATAAATAAAGAAAATGTTTAAAAATGTATTACATATGAGAAAGCTACCTTTATTCTACTGGAGGGTGCAAGAGGTTGCCAGTCTTTATACCATTTTATTTCAGGATAAGGCACACCTATTACTTTGGCCTCAATTCGAGCTGATCGTCTTAACATTATAACAGTTTCCTCTGGGCGCATAATAAAAGTTGGATACTCAGCGATCTCCAATTTCACTCTTTGTCGAGCTTCTCCATGTTCATTGGAGGCAACTGCTTCATAAAGACCCACATCTCTCTCTAGCATCCTAAAACAAGAAAAGTTTTCATATAATAAAAACATCAAAACTATGGATAAGAAATACTGAAATATAACTATCAGTAAATATTGTCTTCACCTGTGTCAGTACTTTCATCATTTCTACATCATTTACAATTTATTAACTCCAATAATATAACTGAGAACACAATACCAACAAATTTCAAACAATACCTATTAAGTTATTTATTATATAATAAGTCAATTATGTTTTCATTTACTTCTTTGGTAATTTTACCCTTTGCTTGGTAGCATACTTTCAAGGAACCTTACCTCTACCGTTACTCAAGCACAGTTGAATCTCTGTGATTCCAAGGACCTATCGATGGATGGACCTCCCAATTAATTTTTTTTCCCCCATTGGTACTTTACAATTCAACAATCAGGATTACATTTTTTTAATGTAAACCCTTTTCCAAATGCTAAGTTTGATTTGTTGAAAATCTGGTCTTAAAAATTTTGTGTCATTGTTTTTCTTGCCAAAAATGTGCTGCTACTGCTGCTTTTCCAGTTTGTTAAATTTAATATTCTTAAAATTTGCTTTTGGTCTAATACTGATATTTCTTTTTTGTCTGATGTATAATTTGTCACAATCTATTTTATAAATCCCAGATTTTTTTTGAACAGGTTCAGGTCCTAGTAGTGGGCCATGATAAGAAACGTAACATTTGCAGAATCAATTGACCTGTTGTTCATAAGAAATTTTAAAACATCTTCAAATAAACAAAATTTATAATCCTTGTACAACATAATCTTACTTAATATGTTACGAAGACTTCACTGAGTTTTTCCTTAATATATCATCCTGAATTAATTTATAAAGAAACTAAATTATAAATAATATTTTATAATAAGCTTACTTAAATTATTCAAGATTTAATGTTTATGGAAATATTATCTTACATACATGTTTCTGTGTCAAATGCAACCTTTTTTGGATTTATATCAAAGCACAATAAACTAGCTCATAATGTCATATGCAAAGGTGGGCAAAGTTATTATGAAATTTAACTCCGTTAACTGTTGATCCATTACTCCAAAACTTGCCTTCGTTAATCGTTAAAGTGTTAGTTTGCTGCTGCAAATTAAATGGAAATTGAAGTTACCCATTAAATGTTAATTTAATATTTTAAATGTTAAATCAGTCAAGTAGTTCAAGATTCTACACGTAATAGTTGAATATAATGTAGTTACAGTGTATGTAGTTATGTGTGGCTAGGCTGAGTAGGGAAGATAAATAACATAAAACATAAGTCATATTTATTGTGTTTTATGTTTATTGTACTAGAAGTAGCAAGAGAATATATTCCTCATGCAAGATCATCTTGCATTAGGTGTACTTTCCCTTCATGAACATTAAAATAATAAATTTTTCATCTGAGAGGGATAATGTTTACTTTAACCAGTAATACTTTTTCCAGTGGATGATGTGTGTGGTACTAAAATATTCTCTTGCATGTAATACACAGTTAAGTGATGTTGCTAAAAACACTGAGTGCAAATACATGAAGATCGTCAACTAAATAATAGAATTACTTTTTCTATTCGGTTTCGTTCATTCTGTAGATTTTGAATTCAAGGTTGGTCCACTATTTGGAAGATGGGAACAGAAGCGGGGAGATGACTGCCACAAACTGCTGAATAACCGAAACTTTTTGTATAACATTTGTGCAGCATTCACGAATGGAATCCCCGAATTCTAGTGTGAATTTAACTACATGGCCGTGGCATGTATTACCATAAATCGTGTTTCCAAAACTTTGCATCACCTGATGTGCCATTGAGGACTGCTGATTTCCAATTTCAAGCCCTTCCTACGATGCTTAGCAAGGGAATTTCAGACTGTACTGAGGTATTAAGCCCTAGACATTTATAGAGATAAAAGTATATGGTCAGAGTATTTACTGACACTTCACAGGATAGAACAGGCACCCCTGATGTCCTTAAGAATTAACAACTCATAAGTTCAAGACCATACAAAATACATAAATTTCTGATCCACCAACTGTGGGAACAAAGCTTAAACAAATTAGCGGATTTAAGCTACCGGGAGTTAATAAAAGCATTAATGGTTTCAGAAATTAAATTTAAAGTCAATAAGTTAAACAAATGTTAACTTTGTTAATTAATGATTGACAGATTTACCCTATTCTATATAGCTATGGTCATAGGGATTGAAAATAATTATATATCACCTGTTGATGAACAACGTTGCCTGCCCATTACGAGTGTAACTGTTGTCATATCGTCCACCCATTTCAATAGGCTCATCATTGAAGAAGTACTGCATTTTTGGCTTTGGATAACCATATACAAACCAAAATAGGTTACAATTATGATTTTTGATTCCATATTGGGTGTCATGCTCTTGCCGCAGGAATCTGAAGCAAGCAAAAGTGTATATTCACAGAGGGACTTCATGAACATTTCATATTAAATTAGAATAAATGCAACACTAAGTCTACACCACTCAACATTATTCTTAATTAGTAAATTATGTGATAAATATTCGTAAATTCAAAACAGATACATTTTATTTATTTAAAGTCTTTTGGTGAGTTTTAGACCATGAGGCCTGCTCTTCCACCTAACCATTGGACTTGGGAGAGTAAATTGGGAAGGAGATATGTTGAGTTGCGAGGGGACTTATGGTACCGATCAGACATTTGTTTGGAGTAGATGAGGGTACACCCCAGCTGAAAACCTTACCTAGTCCAGCCAAGCAGGGTTTGAATTCATGCTCTATCACTCAGCGGGATCGTGGAAGTGAAAACACTACCACTTGATCACCGTTGTTGGTATAAATGTATTCACAAGATTCACAAGATAAATGTATTCACATGATGTATTCACTCATTTATGATAAAATTTATGTTAATTGTTTTATGATGATTACTATTTTAAAAAGGAAGTTAAGAAAAATTTACTTATATATTTTTAATTAACAATTTAAGTCCATATTAAAAATACTTTAATGATGGTTTGTGATAGTTTCATATAAATGTGTATTCCTCCATATAAATATACAAACCATTATATAAATTGATTTTCATATATTTGCCTTGCATCAATATTATCATTTTAGGATCAACTTATTGTCTTTTTGGTACTTTGAAATAGTAACTTCACTCATTCTAACTTCCATTTTATATTTAGATACTATTTATGTTTTGACAAAATTTTGTGTCATTAGTTTAAATCATGTGAAGGTTAGGATTATTATTAAAGTAACTTGAAAATTTATAACACTAAATAGTTTATTTGCACGTGAATGTATTTTAAAAAAACTCATTAGTTTTGAAAACGCAAAAAGTGACTGCTGATTTTTTGTTGAATGTGTAGTAAGAGGGTTATGAATTAAATGCAAGATTAATTAAAAGCTTCACAACGCATAAATCTTCCAATTTTCAATTACCATAAAGTAAATTCAAGTAAATTTTTGAGGGTACAAGTTTGAAGAACGGTTGTAAAATTAAATCAAATTTCAGTTACATATTGATGCAGTACTTCTAAATAAATGTAAATTTGATAATTTCTTAACAAATCTCTAAAAATTTTCATTTTGTTGTAAAAATATAGTTTGCAATACATTATTTCACAAAATAAAGAAAAATTGGAACTGCACATTTCTTTCTCATCTCAACAATATCAATATTCAATCACCCATATAAATAAATTCAGTCATAAACTCACATGTTTAATAAAAACTTGTATTATACAATTCATTTATCTTCACATTTCACTAAAGAAAATAAAAGGATCAGCAACTTCTGAGAGGTAAAAATTCCTTGGAAGCTTACAGTAGATTCATAAAATATTGTGTTTCATCAGCTTTGCCGTCCACCACAAATTTTTTTATCAGGACATGCTTTGAGTCATTAAATTAGAACCTTCAATTACTACTAACCTATGGCGATAAGAGGATTTATTTCCAAATTAGTTTTCTGTCACTTTGTAATTTAAAATTATTCTTATTTAAGTGAATGAGCAATTACTCCCAAAACAACAGACCTGAATACTTGCTGATATTTTTATTCTGTTTATCTACAAGCAGCTAATTTTTGGAATGGTCAATGCAATATTGATGAGGAGGTGATTTTATTGAAAAACATTTGCTCACTATCAGGGGATCATTTGATTAGGAAGAGTAGTTAAGGAAAGTCTCAATATGCATCCTGACATTAAAAAACAATGCAGATGTTGGTTGAGAAATATATTATTTAAACAGCAACTTCAACTTGTTATATCTTTCAAATGATAAGAATATTGCATCTGTGATGTCAGTCAGTTGTTTTTGCTTTCAACATTTTGGGAGCTCTGGCTCTCTACTGCTGCAGACACTATCAGAACAAGAGTTTCTTAAACACATTCTAAGCAAAATAAGTATGTGGGCTAACATCACTCACGATATTTTATTGTAGTTATTCCACTGTAAATTTCCTATGTATATTGTTGCTCATCCAAATTATTGCTTGTTTGGACATGTATCAGTAACTTTTGATTCGTAGATTTAAAAAATTCATCATACAGATGCTTCAGTTTAGTCAAAATTTCTATGTGGCCAAATTTCTCAAGGTTTGAGTAGTTTCCTTTAATTATTTTCATTTTTCTTTTAATAAACATTCTTGTTCACAGTATATTAAAGTAAAATATGATCCCATTTCCAAAATGCTGTTCTAGTTTTTAATCCTCTATTTCAGCACGTAAAACAGGAGTTTGATGAAAGGAACTTTGGTTCTGTATGGGAATGGGAGCTGTAACCTTAAATGAAATCCACCAAACAATCCTCAATCATGCTGGATAAAAAAAATTTGCATATTTAGGAAACTTTATTTATTTTGTACATGATTGTAGGAACATGCCTGATATATGGCTAGGAGTTATTTCTATTCATAGGAGACACACTGTTCATATGACCAATCTTCATGTCCTTGGTGAAGCAAGAGAGATTTATGAAGGGCATTTAAGTATGCTTCCGTTCTTCAAATATCATTCAGAGGTCTTGCTTATCATCCATGAGAGAAGTAGAAGTGGAATGGAGTCTAAGGCAAGGATTCTGAACATTCTTTACTAGCCACCTAACTTTTTTCCACTTCTGAGGTTTCTCCACAGTTCAGTGCAATAACATCACAATGGGGTAGGAGTGAACATAATTGTGTAATACCATGCATATTCAAATGCTTTCAAATCCATTCATTGTTCAAGTGTTCTAATCTATTTCTTGCAGCTCATAAGGAAACGAGGGACAATTTCACACAGGGAAAATCTGACTTAAGACTTTATTTAAATGATGGTGGATAGTCCATCATCTACATAATCTTGTATGATGCAGGAACAGTTGGTTCAAATAGGAAAATCAACTCTTGTATATTTACAATACTTAGATAAAAAAGGCTCAATTTAATTATTCAGCACAAATATACAAAAAAGAAAATCCTGACCACAATTATGCATTCTATGCAAATACTTTTGTTAGTGGAAAAGATACATTTATTTTCAGCTTTTCAAAAAAGGAAAATGTTTTAAAATACACTGTTCACACAGTACATGAACAACTATCAGAAATCAAAGGTTCAAACAAAAATTAATGTAACATATATTTCATTCCACTGGAATACACAGGATCTTGAAGAGGGTTAAAAATTAGGAAAATGAATAATAAGCTAATAATATATCTAAAAGATATTACAAAAATCATAACAAAAGTGTAGATTCCTCCTCTGAATCTCTGTACAGCTAATCAGCAATTTGAGAAGATCTTTTACTCGAGTAGCATAGTCAGCTACAGAATATGCAGATATCTTAAATCTCTCTCTTGAAGCTGCTTGAAGTATTACTTGTTTCCACGCTCATCAGGATATAAAATGTTTTAATGAAAATCTTAAAGCCCAGTTTATGTTATATGTGTCCGAAAATTTAAGTTATGAAACTGATTTCTATACAAATCATGTAGGTTATATCTACTTCTATCCCTAGAGAGAGAATACTTGTCATATGTTGAGTAAGTAGAGAAACGGCTGGAAGAATTTACAATGGTGTCATAGTGAGTTAAGCTTGTGAGTTTACTTGGCATTGTTTTGCTTTTGCTGAGAACGTTAAATCTAGCAAGTTCTCGCTTGCGTTGAATGTTACCAGAATCAGACCTTGGGGCTTGGGCGTATCCATCATGTGGTGGCTTCTCTATGTCAAAGTCCTTAGGGAAGTAAGGAGATGTCTCAGGCCTGAAGTCAATGCCTGGCGCCAGGTATGGAAAGAACTTCGGGGGTTCCGGTTCAAGGCGCTCTCTGAGAAAAACAAATCAAGACTTATAATTAATAAATATCTTTATTATCTACACATTGATACAGGGTCACAAAACATTGACTGACAAGACAAACACAGAAATGCACCCATTTTTGTTAGGAAGATTTCTTCACTCTAATGAGAAACTATTCGAATTAAGAGAATAACACATGAAGCTAATACAAGCTCATTATAAATTATGATTTTAATTTATATTATAAGTCATAATTATAAATTATCTTTTTGATTATAAATACTCTTTATAATTATAAATTATGATTTTAACTCAATGTTTTCAATTAAATCTAGAAAAGAAAAATATTACCTTAACAAAACAAGGTGCATATAATATACAATAAAATATAAGACTGTATATTACAACAAATATTAGCTTAAACATTAGTGGAGAAGTTCTACTGTGAAATGAGTGGAAAAATACCTTTCAATTCATTATGTGAGGATTCTTAGAAAATGAGCCCATCAAGTAAGAAAATCTTCAACCACAGGAGTTTATATTAAACATAATGAACAGTAAATTTGGTTCTGCATTTAAAACAAATTTCCACAAACTTTGAACAAAAACTCCTCAAAAATAACAATGTTTACATCAATATTTCACATGACTTGACAATTATAATATATAAATGCAACATGAACATGAGTGAAATTTATATGTACATTAATCAAAATAATATAAAGCACTAAAAAGATTTTAAATAAAATTCTATAATTATTCAAATAACAAATGTTTTTACTTTTGAACCTTTCTATGAAGGTATAAATGTGGGTGCTGGAATGAAAAACTCATGGTTATAAACAAAGCTCTCAAATTTATCAGAAAAATCAAGATGGTAGAAAATGTAGTTGTTATAATGCACTGTTGAGGTCAATAATGATGCACATAATTTTAAATTTATTTAAAAATCTGAAAATATTTCATAGTTTATAAATCATAATTTTATATTTTGTTTCAATCATCTTTTTATGAAAATTAAGCCAAAATACCAGAAACCTACCAACACAATGAAAACAAATCAATTAAGAGGTGATAAATATATCAGTAAAAATCTACTTGTAGCCAAACAACAACACTACCATATCACAGCAAATACATGGGCTGCTATTAAGTATCATACTTGTACTTAGTATGTACTCATAGTATGTACTTTTCATCATTCCAAATACAGTGAAGTCTCTTTAACCTGAACTTCAAGGGAAAGGTCATATGTTTCGAGTTAACGAGTTTTCGAGTTATAGAGGACTTCTATATAGGAGTTTTTAATATTACCAACTACTACGTATAGAGGTACATGTTATTGAAGTCATTAGAAAATAAAAAATCAACTTATAGAGATTTATTTTACTACATTTGTGTTGTACATAATTATATGTATAAAGATTATTTTATGGCAAAGGAACAATTTGAAAATATGCACATAGTAAAAGAAATCTGTATTATTTTTTTTTTTGAGTCAAGGAATTACCATATTCTTTGTCAATTGTATTTTTTATTGCAAACAAGGCACTAAATATATTGTCCTTGATATCACTATATCTTTTAATGAAAGTATGAAATAATTTCTTGGAATTGGTTATTGACGGCAACAAAACTATTGCTTGGAGTTTAAGAGTCTTGTGAAAAGAATCTTGATTTACAGGGGCTGCAAAGTTTACATATTGTTTTTACAAGTTATAGAGTCTGCTAGATTTATAGCTCAAGTTTAAGAGCATGAAATATGTGGATAGAATATCATAGGGAAATCATTTTCAGTTCAAGTTATTGCTTCTAAATGATTCAAGTCGGAGGGTTTTTTGTACATCAACAGAGGGGAATGACTAATTTCTTCGTCTTAGAGAGGATTTCGAGTTAAAGAGGCTCCACTGTATATGCTACTCAAAATATCATGTTAATTATAATATGCTATAAAGGTTGTTTGAATTTGAGGTGAGTTATTCACAATGTACTGTGAATATGAAACAAACAATCTATTGATACTGTGAGTATGAACATCGGAGATACCATTTTTCAAATAATTAACAATGTGAATTAGACAATCACATGAATTGAAAATATAAGTATAAATAAGTGAATTAATTGTTGTGTGAAGTCCCCCACCTCTCCCTCCCATACCTATACACACAGAAAAAATAAAAAGTTGTGGCTAGGACCTAGTTTCACATTAAATTGCCAATGCAAAATCAATGTATGGTGAAGGACTGTACATATCACTTAATGAAAGAAACAAAAATTAGAATTTAGAAGATAAATAATGAACTTCTTGGAATTAAAAAAGTAATTAACATCTGTATTAAAAATTTAAAGAGTGAATTTTTAAATTGCACATCTAATCAATTTATCTGAGAACAGATTATGAAGGAACCTGACTTCAAGAAAGGAAGAAAAGAAGTTCAAATATATATCTTGAACCTCCTTTACATATATATGTTATATCAATGTTATATATTATGTAAACTCTTATAGACCAAGCAATGATCAATAGCAATAGACCAATCAAATCATACAAAACTGTAAAAATATGGCTCTCACTATAATATGAGAGATGACAATGAGTATTGTGCAATGCAATTGAGTATGCAATAACAAGGACCAACAACACAGCTTACATTCAGATTTAGTTCTCTCAGAGAAAATGTATGAATCTACTGAATTCATAAATAAAACTGACATTCAAAAGAAAAGGCATTGTGGTGAGCTGAATGGTAACTATGGTTGGTTACTACAGTTTTGTAAGACGATTTTTAATGGACTATAATCACTAGCAAAATCTCAAGATTTGATGAATAATAAATAACAATAGTAAGCAGAAATAAATTGTCAGTTTACCCTTTTGTATTCATACTCACCTGTAAGTCTGTACATATGGAGAAGGATCACTGATACCATATCTATTTTCAACACGAACACGGAGTTTATAGTCAAAGAATGGCTTTAAGTTGTGGATTTCACATGCACAGCTGCGTATCCCTTGAGATAAAAAAGTAAATGGTCAGTAAAAATGAAAAAACAATTATTGTTTTGACAAATTTATTGGTAAAGGAACTAATAAAAAATGAAGTTGTGATACTTTCAAAGAAATCTAAAGTAATTTTGTAGATAAACTAATATTTTTTTTAAAAATTAGGTCCATTTTGTTACTATACTTACCTGTTCTCACTGTGAACCACTCTCCATCAGGCATCTCGCTCATTTCAACACGGTAGGTAACAGGTGGTTGAGGTCCAATGGGAATATAAGGTTTCCATGACAGAGTCAACTGTCGATCATTCATTCGACTAATGATTGGACGATCAGCCAAAGGAAGTGGAGCACCTGAACTACGGTATTTATCAAAATCGGTATATTGGTACCCCAAGGACTTCTTAGGGCGATTATCTAAGGCTGAAATAAAAAGAAATTAATACAAATAATTAATCTACTTTCTTCCACTCAAATCTGAATAAATGTTCAATATATTCCCTGGCTTCAGAGAAAATCTAAAGAACAAATAAAGCTTACAATCATAGTTCAGGTCAGCTTCACAAGTGGCTTCTCCATGAGGATTGAAGATGCGAAGTTTGTATCGACCAATATCTATTGGGTCTATATTGGCAATCGTCAAACGCAGAAGACCTGACCCCTCCTGCTCCATCCTAACACGGTCACTGGAGAAAAGTTTTTCATCATTTCTGAACCATTCAAATTCAGGATCAGGAACGCCAGAAGCACATGCAGTGAATTTCCCTGTCATGCCCTTGTACACTTCACAGTCACCAATACTCTTAAGAAAAGATGGAGGTTCCACTTTTTGAGATTTTCCACTGTAAAAGAAAACATACATGAATATAAATAACAAATGCTTGATTGAGAATGTTATTCGTGTTTTACACTAAACCAAAACAAGGATGGTTGTACAAATGAGAAATAAGAATAGCTTAGATTTTGTTCATTAGCTGTTGATTTGCAGGGGAAAATAAAAGATTTAAAATATTGTAAAAGTTAGTTGGCCACACAATCCACTTATTTTGGTTAAGTATTCAAAGTAAGTGGATTGTGTGGCCCATGAATTTTTACAACATTTTATTGCAGTGACTTCACTGTGAATTCCCAAAGTAATGTAAATTCCCAAAGTTTACATGGTATTTACAGCAAAAAAAGATTCAAAATTGAAAAAGCAAAAACGGTCTCAAAAATTAACTGAAAAGAAAAAGAAAAGAAGCAAGATATTTAATTTTTTAAATGTATTTTACTGTAGTGTATAACAGAAGGTCAGTTATGCTCAACTGACAATGAAGTATAATTTCATGAAAGCATATTCTCAACTGAACAGTATGTACTAATTTAGTGAATATGCACATGGAAAACACTTTTTTCTTTATTATAGGAAAAGGATATCACTGTTTGGATTTACTCAAAAATATTTTAAAACGAAAGATATTTGTCTATCATCATTATACCATTATACTGTATAAAGGCATGCAAAATGATAAATATTAGCAGGGTCTAACATTTAAACTTTGAGTGACATTTTATACTGCGTTTTCAATTTAAATTTAGAAATCTAATTTAATGAACACTTAATAGATAAATTAAACATTTTTTTCAGTTGGAAAAATAAATTTCTAAACAACTTACTTTCAATAGTTCTTGCTGATATTACATGTTTTATTATTAATTTGTTTTTCATTTTACTTTATTTAATTGACTCATTGCACTTGCAGGGGGATTTAATCCTAGACCCCCATTCAGGGCTTCACATGAATCTTACAATGGTTCTCTATAAACATGGCCTGAGACCGAAAGGTATGAACTAGCTTGAAGTGAACCAAAAACATATTTCAATATATTACTATGTCAAATTCTCTAAGTGTATAAGTGGGATCTACTCACAGATCTGATTTGCGAGTGCAGAGCTGTACTAACAATTCACCACATTCTTGGGGAATACCAAGATTACTGATATAATAAAAGTTCATAACTTTCCTATTATAAGTGTTGACAATGTGCTGACTTGAATCTGTGAGCTAAATGTGTCTATACCTCTATGATTTCTGTTTTCTCATTTCTTTAACATTTATTTTATTGTATTAGTTTTTCTTTTTTTTTAAATATGTATATTATTTGCATATTTTTATTTAAAATATTGTTTCCTCATCTACTCATACAAAATGTATATAGATGTGAATGTAATTTTACAGATTTTTCAAAAATAATATATATTGACGAGGATTATTAAAATTATTTTTCCTATGTAATTATGGTATTTTTCTAATTCATCTTATTCATTCCTCATTGGGTAAGACACAATTAATACATACATTGTCTCAACAACTTCAAGGGCAGCTTCACAAAAATCTTCTCCATCTTTATTGATTGCTTTGCATTTATATTTCCCGGCATCAGAGGGTTGACAATCTTTAACATAAAGACACACAGCATCTCCATCTGTTCTGATGGTATACTTTTCTGAATCATGAATAGGAGTATCATTGTGGTACCAAGTAACTATAGGCCTTGGAATACCTGACACCCTAGCAGGGAACTTAGCATCAAAGGATGGTTTCTGAAAGGAAACAAAAAAAATTGTAATGAAAATTCCAAATTCAGTTCACATCAGTAAAATGCTATTTTTTACTATCTAGTTGAAGCTGTAATGTAGATGCTTCTCAATGCTTCAGATACCATGCTGCAGCCTTAACTTACATAGAATAAAAATTCTGAAATACAGTTCTGAAAAAGGCTGCAGTATGATAACTGAAATGTCCTGTTTTAAATCCACAATGTGGCTCCAATGGGATAGCCAAGAATTGCATGACACTGATCATTAAAATTTTCAAGATTGTCAGTAAAATACATTATGTTTATGACATTAAGAGGTTATACAGCACCTGCTGTAAATCTGTAAAACGTTGGGTAAACTGAGGTTTCTGGAAAATCTTGCGAACAGAAGCTTTTGCAGTTGCAGAATCTGATCCCAGAGTATTGGTGAGTTTGCAAGTATAGTCCCCTGCATCAGATAGGGCACTAGGATTTACTTCTATGCCAACCTAGAAACCGCCAACAAAAATTTATTTTAACTATATTTCATAAAAATAATTTATTTACTTTAAAATTAAAGACTTATTATAGAATACAAAACTCAATCGCACTGACTATATTGTTTAAGCAGAATAAACTATTTTTATTCATTCTTATCTACTTCACTAAAGATCATAAATTATTTAATAGCACAGCTGTTTTAACAAGAAAAATGAAGCAAAACAGAACAATTTTAGCATCAAGTATTATTTGCAACACAAATTTGCAATTAATAACACAAATTTGGGAAATAATATACTTAAGAATTAGTATGTAAATTACATCGGGAATTTACAGTGGTCACTACAATAAATTATTATAAAAATTCTTCCATTTACATTTTTTAATACAAACTAGTTTTCAAAGCTGTTGCTTCCATCCTCAGCCGACAGTTGATCAAATGGTCCTCTGGTGGCGAGCAAGTGGATGAATTTTAAAATCAAATTATTTTAAAATGGAACTTTGAAATTTGACAATCTAATCTTGAATAGATTGAATGAACAGTCGTTCCCAAACCAACAATTCAAAATGCCCATCAACATCCAAATTTGATGGGTGGAAAATGTCTTTTTTCTAATTTTGTTTGTAAAAAAACAAAACAACAACAACACCACTTACCACCAGCCACGATAGGACCATTTGATCAGCAGTCAGCAGAAGCGGAGGATGGAAGCAACAGCTTCCGAAACTAATTCATATTTAAAAAAGTGGAGTGTGTGTCCGACAAAAATTTTTACAATAATTTACGAGAATTGGTGTTTATTATCACTGCAAGTATACCTTTCGGCCATCACAAGTAATTTGAATGTAATCTGAAGGGTTGAGGGGCACTCCATTCTTAGTCCATGCTACATCTGGGATGGGATTACCAATGAAAGGTGCAGTTAATTGCAATGGAGAACCCTCTTCTACAGAAACATCTTTCATGCCATGAAGGAACATTGGTTTCTCCTCAGGGGCATCTCGTGTTTTGCCTGGAAAAAAAAGAAAGAAAGGGGAAAGAAATAGGTCACAAAGATTCATCCAATTCAAATTAGGTTTAACTTGGTTAAACTTGTATCTCTCAAAACATTGTCTGGATAAGGATAAGATTTTGTAAACTATCCTATTTCAAAGTACTCAGCAATATTTAGCACCAGTCTTGTTACAGTATTTCAAAGAATCTTCATATGAATGAAAACATTTGTAAACTTGTCTTCACCAAGGAGTAAACAAGCTTCAAAAGCTGATCTTAACATTTAAAATTATAATATATATTTCAAAAGTTATGAACTGTTTCAAATTTAATTTATTATATAATAAATTACTTATTTTTGTTGATATTACTTATTACAAAGTAAANTTATTATAAAAGATTAATTGAACGAAGTCAGCCACATTAGTCATTTCTTTATCACACATCTTGACTCAATTTAACTAATGGTTAGAAGTGTTTTCAGGACACCTTACTCCCATCTTCGGGTGAAGATGACTATTCAAACAAACTGATGGCGAGATATATCTTCCAATCAAATTCGTCTCTATTGGAATGTTGAAGTTCAATAAATGGTGTTTAAATCTTGCTATGTTTGGGGTGAATGGCCGAAGATGGAAGTAAGAACTCCCGAAAACATTTCTGACAGTTGATAAATTGAGTTAAGTTGTATGATAAAATCATGTATAATTTATTATGTATTATAAGCATAAAAAATTATAGTAGTCATAATTCATTTCATATAATAAAAAATATTACTCACTAGAGACATCTAATTTTGCTTTTGATGATACAGCTCCTTTATCATTGGTGGCAGTGACTTCAATTTCTCCAGCATCTTCTGATCTTGCTTTGTCAATAAGCAAAGCACAGGTACCATCAGGTTGGTTCAAAATCTTGTAATGTTGGCCATCAGGAACTATTTCCTTTCCATTTAATGACCTTAAAAAAAAGTTTGATAAAAATACTACAGATTTTACAGATCAAAATATCTCTAATATAAACAATCATCCTGTTTTTTCTGAACAATCCATGGCAAAAATATTGCATTATGAATTGAATCACAATAAATAATGATGAAGCATAAGTATAAAAGTAATGTCTGCTCAATCAATTTTAAAAACTCAACAAGTATTGGTTGCTCTTGTCCTCTACATGATCATATGCTGACTGCTTGAAACTGCTTATTTGGTAATAAATTATTTATATTTTTACTTCAAGTTGAAATTTTATTAAATTTATTGTTTAAGAACAGATATTGCCATTAATTTTTTCTTATTTCATTGACACTGAACATCATAATAATTTTTGGATTTATGCATCATAATAATGGGTGGAGGTTTTTTTATGTACTTTTAAGTTCTTAATTTAGGAATGTATTTTTGTTTTGTTTCACCTAGTGATGGCTCCTTTATCTATGTTAATTTTTTTAAATTTATGCTTTCAGGATGACATGTTTTCTTTATGTATATGTCTTGCAGCCCTGATGATGACCAAAATAAAAGATCGAAACGTCAGCATAATTTAAAAAATTCGATGTTTTATTTGGCTTAAATGCAAGAACTTACATCATTAATCATAATAATTTTATAGTTAGGTAATGGATTTATTATTTTACAGATTATATATTATAAACCTGGTACAAAATATTAGAATTGATATTCTCATGTTGAAACAAACAATTGTAGTATCTTTGGTATTTCTAGATAGAGTAATTGTAAATTTGTTTAGGGACCCACCATTTAATAGCTGCTTTTGGATGTCCAACAACCTTAACTTCTAACTTAGCAGGATATCCCTCCACCACAGATACAGGCATCAGATGACATTGGAAGAGGGGCTTCTTTTCCTGTGCATCTACAATGACATTAGCTTCACCTTCAATATCTCCTAATCTGTTGCTAATAGTTAGTTTGTAATGTCCAGCATCTTCTGGACGAGCTGCATCAATGTGTAACCCTATGAGACCACCAGGTTCATTGATGAAGTTGACAGCTGGAGAAGGTCGAACTGCATGGCCATCTTTAAACCTGTGAAGGAAAATTCATTTTTTTGTGAATATGCTTCAGTGGAAAAGATGATTTTATCCCAATAAAAATTATGCCTTATTGAGAATAAGCCTTGTCAATTTAAAATATAAAGAGTCAATGCTCCATTTTAAGAATTTGTTTTAAACTTATCCTAAGCCTCACTTACTATGCAAAAAGGGGATATAAATTTTAGAATTTAATGATATACTCAATAATTTTTTTCTGTATTTTTTATCTTGCTGGGAAATAAAGAAATGTTTTGAAAGTGAAATAAAATGGAATATAGAATGACACTCATTAATATGTAAAAGTATAACGGAAGAATTCAATCATTTCTTAATCTTGCTTAATTTTAATGTTAATGAACCTTCCCTATGCTATGTTGACAAATAAATGAAAAGAATTTAAATGATTTAAGTGCAAAATCTCACCATTTGATTTCAGGAATAGGAAATGCCATAACTTGACATTGGAGTTTCAGAGGTTGTCCCACAATAGTCTTCACATCTTCTAGAGGTTTGGAGAAACTAGGTTTACGAGGGTTAGCTGTGAAGTAACAGGACATTTTACTTGTGAATTCATAGCAATATTTAAAAATTAAAAACAAAAAATCTTAGAAAAATGAATATATTTGAGTTCTAATACACCACAAGAATGTTAATGCTTATACTAGTAACTTTTGGCAAGTCACTGCATGCTAGTACAGGGTAACAAAAATCATCAAAAAAGTATTGGTGTATACAAAAAATAAAGACTGGACTTTAGGAGGGCAAGAATATTTGAAGTACTTAGGAATCCTTAAAATCCTTGAATGTGTAGTGGCAAAGTATTTTTTAAATGTTATGCATATATCACAAAATGTATCAAAGTCTGGTGTTCTCAAAGAATTCAGGAACCTAAGTTTAACTATTAAACCCCACTTGAGAGCAATAAACTTTCTTCTCAAATTATGTAGGGTAGATAACACTATTTGCTTCATCTCAACATGAGGAAAGTCTAAGGGAGTCTTCATATAGGTAGGCTGGGAAGTAAAAATGTTCTTGTACCAGATTGGCCTCCATAACACATAGGAAGAAATTTTCAACTATGACATTATACGATCAATTGCACTGAAAAGTGTTAACAGACTTACAATTGCAAAAACTACATACAGATTATCTGGATAAAACACCATCTTTTTTTACACAGACTTCTTCACTCTACAAGTCTGAGGGAAAGTTACACAGATAAGTAGAAATGAAAGCTTGATGTGGACAAGTAGGGTTCCAGATGGGAGTGTGAGCTACAATACAAATTAAATACACAAAGAAATAATTAAAGAAAGGGTCCTCTGTGAAACTAGATTCATATTAGCTTAATGTATGAGAAGACAGAAAGATGGCATTTCAATTTGATTTTAGGGGAACATCTGGAACAGGAAAGAAACAAAAGGTTAGAAATTAATGTATTAAGAGAGGGAAACAATGAAAAAAATATGTAGATTTTTTATCATGGGTGAAAGAGAAGAGGGAAAATTTAATATGTGAAATTGAAAATGGATATAATCAGTCGATACAACCCCCTCACACTTCTGTCTTATTTCCCTTAAGATTTTACATTTTTAAAAATAATTATAGATGTGTATATTAATGTACCCTCTATCTAATAAATGCCCCATTTTATTATTCTCTTGTGATTGCATTAAATGTTTGCTGCCTGTCAGTAATGACCCTTCTGAGATAATATTTGCTTTCTTTTTTAGGAAATAACCTTGGAAGGGATTCTGGAATGATGTGACTGCACGAAATGGGACCCTTGAGAAGGCACTTTTGAGCTCCTTGTCAACCTAGGAGAGTGAAGGAAGGATAAGAAGGGGAAATGAGTGGTTACTCTTGCCATTAGAATAGTTTTCTGTGGTGTCCACAAGTGTTTAATTAATACTCTTGTCATTCCTACGCCAGCATAATTTTGAATCACTTATTCACTGCGTTCACTTTCAGCATGTTATTCAGTCAAATATTCAATTTTCATCTATGTTTACCCCACAAGAATTTATTTTAACTTTAAATCATGTATACTTGAACAAGTTTTAAGGGCAACTAGATAATTAATTGAGAGTAAATAACAGGGTAGTGTATGCAGTCTAAGGAAATCCAGGGCTTCTTTAGTGAAAAATGAGCCATCAGTCCTGTTAAAATAATCACTCATTAATGTACAGTTTTTTTTATCAACCCAATATCAAATAAAACCCTTTCAACTTGAACTTTCAACATGTTATTCTGAGATAATTCCCTTTACAGAAGTAAAATTTTCATAGAGCTCTCAACATTTTTATGTGAAATGGAGAGTCACTTGAATAAAATTGTAAAAGCATCATCTTGTAAATCATTTGTAAGATCACCTCATAAAAAATTTTGAGCTAAGGACATTATCTTAATGAAGAACTGATATGAAGTCAAATCAATGAATTGGCTGGTGGGGGTGAATATGTAGATACTGGAAGTAATATCCTCTTCAAAAGTTGAGAAAACTCTACAAAATACAAGGATAATCTATTCTAACTATTCCATATATTCTAACAATCACTCACGCTTCACTGCTACAGCACATATAGCTGACGATTCGCCATTCTTATTTGTGGCTATAAGTTTGTAAGCTCCACAATCTGTTGGAACAACATGATCAATAAGAAGACGAACTGCCCCATCAGGAGTCACAGTAATCTTCACATGATCACTGGATTCCAGAGGTTCACCATCCTTAAACCTGTACATGAATGCAAAATAACAAGAAATTGTAATAAATTAAATAAAAAATTCAAACTGAGAAGAAGACAAAATTTTGCTATCTAATTAAAATTTCAAGGGATTACTTTAATTAGATTTACCAAATTTAAAGGAAAACCATATCTTCACATATTTGCTTTTTATTGAATGTCAATAGTAACAATCATAATAATTTTCTATCAACTTTAATTTATGTTTTAACAATAATATTAGTAAAATTTACTGTTTTAACAATAATATCCATAATGTTTTTTAATGAGAAAAAGCTATGTTTATTGATCATTGAAAAACTTATTTTACAGTAATTTTGTCAATAGTTTTATACAACAATTTAGTAAATTACATTAATTATATTTGAACCACACAACTTCACTCAATTTACCTTAGTTGGGAACATATTTCCATGAAGCTTCAGCCATGTTCAGCTGAAAATGGGAATATGTCTCCCAAAAACATGTTCCGAATTGTACTGAAAATTGAATGAAGTTGTGGTGTATAACATGGTTATTGTAATTTATTATGTTATGATGTCTTCACTGTGTGAAACTAATCAAGAATAAGCATTATACAAGTAAGGTTCCTCAAGTCTTACAGAATACCAACTAGTCATCACTCACCACTTGATTTTTGGAATGGGGCTTCCATTCAGCTTGCATTTGAGGTCAAGAGTGTCATTTTCATCAATCTCAGCAGCACGATCTAGAGGTCTTCCAAAAGATGGTCGTATCTGAGTCATTTCAAACTTTGCAGTTGATGTGGCTTCACCAACCAGCTCATAAGCTCTGACTGAGTACTAGGAAGAGAATTTGCACATAAAGAATTTCAGAAATAAAACTTTTGTTATTAAGTCTTGACAAAAATTAAAAAACTGCATCACAGGTAGTCACCTTGTCCTTATATGTTGTTGCAAACACTCTACAATTGTTTGGCACTTAACTGGAAGTACATTCTGTATAGGATCTTTCTAGACTGAAATCTCAGAAAAATTCTGATAAACTATCCCCTAATCTTACATTTTTTTGCCTGAGATAGATTCTCTTAATTGTAGATTTTGGTTACAGCTAGCATCTGAGTAAGTTCTGTATAATAGGAAAATATCTTCAAGAGAAGAGAAGATAAGGATAAACCAACTACATGAGTGGCAGTTTTTGCATTCCTATAACATTTCCTCAAAAAAGAAACATTCTTTTATTTCAAGAGTTTCTAATGCGTAATAATGTGTTTTTGTTTTGGGAATATGATTTAAAATTTCATTTTATAATTTCATTAAAAAAACAAAACAAAAAATATCAGGGTGGCCAGTATTTTTCTATACAACACATCTCTGACTTTTCCAGGTTTTCCAGAGAATATTTTAAATTTCCCCCAACTTTTTTGCAAATTAATGCAAATCAGTTTTCAAGATAACTTGAGGAACACATTATATTGTATGTTGATGATAACTGTACAGTTGGAATATTATTAACTAATTAAAGCAATTTTTAAAATGGTTCTGTAGACAACAGGTTTTTTCTGGCTCTATCTTCTGTATCTGTCTCCAATTTCTCTTTACTGTTTTTAGGTGTCGCATGTATTTTGGACATCATGAAGTTTGTCTTTTCCTTATACACATAAGGTCAATTGGCCAGATCTCCAATATTTTTTTAATTTCAGAAATCTTTTTTGATTAAGTCATAGTCTAATAAGTGGGAAAATGAAACATTGGAAGGTATTAAGTGGCAAATAAGCAATAAATGTAATTATACAAGTTTCAATTAATTCAGTTCTTTGAATTGATAATAATGTTATTTTTGAATTCTGGAAGATAAATACACCTAATAAATTTTGATATTAATAACAATCATCAACATATTTTTGTTATTTCCCCAACTTTTCCAGATTTTCCAGACTCGGGTCACCGTGAGTATATGATATAATATTTCTTCACTAAATCATGTTTGTTTAAAACATGTGTATCAAAATTTGTAATTTTCTTACTGTTCCAACATCCAATTCTTCAAAATGTTTAATGCTGAGAGAACTGGATACCAGTACTTCTGAGTCAGTCTGAATAGTGATACGTCCTTCAGTTTTAAGTTCTTTCCCATCTTTGTACCTGATACAAACAAAGAAGTATATTTATTTTATAATATTCCAATGAATTAACAATATAATATTTTACACTTCAAACATGACATATCTTGAGAGGACACTTGATTTACGATGGATATCATTTGATTGTTGCAGCACTGATCAAAGAAAAAATGAAAATGTGCTATCCAATTCCACATCTATAAAATAATGAAATCTATCATGATAGAAATTGAAGGTTCAAATCCTGACTTGCTACTGAGGTTGAAAAGAAAGGAAAAATGTGGGAGCATGGAAAAGAATGATGCACTCCATCCCTTTATAATTAAAACCATTTATGGAGTTCTGAGAAGAACCATTAGGCTAGATTCAGCCAACAAGGGAAACAATGGAAAAGATTTACTACCTAAAATGAAAACAAGAGGGAGGAGATTACAAAAGAATCACATACAGAAGAAGCAGTAGCTACAGGGACTAATGGAACAGGTGAAATTGGAAAAAGAGTGGTCTGTAATGGATCAGTAAAGTGGTGAAAAGAAAGTAGACCTAAATGTTGAATGCTGTAAATTAAATAAATCATATGAATTTTCCTGATTGTATATTTAGTTCTTTCTAATATATTTTATGCACTGAATACAAAGTTACATTTAAGCTGAAATAAATAAAAATGAGTGTAATTAGATTGATAATCTTAATAATCAAGTTGTAATTTAAGGTTAACTTATGTTAAAATTTTAATTTCAATGTACATTTGAATAGTTAAAATAATCAGTGAAAAAAGTCATTTATTGTATTACACGTATTTTTTTCATGATGTGGTTATTATGAAGCATGGTAAATACATAATCGAAGAGATGTTATGTAAGTGCCAACATTAATGGAAGCCATCAACAGCAAGAGTGCAGTTGTTCAAAAAAGGATGCAATGAAGAATTGAAAATAGCTCTACTGGTTGTTATTCATTGCCACAAGAATCCTCTTAATTTCTATTATTATAAAAATAGACAGCCTATAGGACACATAACAGTGGACAAGGAAAGAAAGAATGAGGAGTATGAAAATGAGGCAACAAAGACACACTTAAACAATATAAAAATACATCACTTATGAAAACAAGAATTGTTAACAAATGACTTACCAAGTTATCTTTGGCTTAGGAATGCCATTTACTCTAACACGGAATTCAGCATCATCATAATCCTTGATAGAAGAATCTTCTAGGTTCTTTGCAAATGAAGGTACTTCCGCTGCAAAAAAAGAAAAGGAAAATATTATGTAACTAAATTTTGGGAGTAGCAACTTATGAGGCGTAAGGTGCCATAGAGTAGCAAAACTAAGCAATTTCTGATGGTGAATTAACTATTTTTTTATATGTATAGATTTTGAAATTTAGTGATAGTATTTTTAGTGATAAATTTAGCCCTAGCATAATACTATATATATGTTACTTTACTTTACAAATATAGGATACTGCAGGAGGATGACATATTATTATTTTCCATTAATTTTTATTTTCTTTAAATTTGAGGAAGTAGAATATGTTTAACTCCTATGTGCAATCTTGAGAATAGGAAATTGGAAAGAGATTTTCATATTCTCAGAAGAATATATATTATATGTATATTATGTTTCTCTGACCCAAATTTTTTCATTTTTCATAAAATACTATTGAATTGATGCAGTGGTTCTTTTCCAGAGTAAAATAGCTGAGCTTAGCTATTAATTATTCTTTAATTCCTTTTATGAAAAATATCCTTCATTTAATTTCTGTTTCTATTTATGTTTAATTTCAAAGAAAACATTGTAGTATGCATTTGCTATGGCAATAAAATGCCAATTTTCAAATAATAATTTTCCTATCCTCAGATAAGTTTTGTTAACAATGATCATTGTTAAACAATTTTATTGACTATGAGTTATTTTCATTAAGTAATATGACACAAAATGAAATAAAATATTAATAGAATCAAAAAATCATTTTTCAAATATCTTAAACATTTCTTACTATGTACTGTGAGTTTTGCTTGTTGGTTACTCTCCCCTTGACTATTGGTAGCTGTAATAACATATACTCCATCTTCTGCGAGACCAATGTTGGTAATAGATAATTTGTATAATTCTTTCTCAGCTATTTCAGTGATTTTAATTTTTTCTGAGTTAGCCAACTTCTCTCCATTGCGAGTCCTGAAGAAGGAATAGTAAATAAGGTAAAGCTAATTCAGGAAAACAGGATTTACATGAAACTGGGATTAAAATAAGTCTTATGTATTGACCATTAATATCAAAGTTAAGTTTCCATTATATGGGCATGTTCTTAACAAAATAGATTACTCACATCAGCATTTTACTTACCAGACAACCTGAGGCTTTGGATTAGAGAAAACATTTATAACAAATTCATGATCTTCATATGGAATTTTTGTTATGTCAGCAAGAATACCTATTTCTATTTCGGGTACCAAAAGAATATCCAGTCGGGCCTGAAACATAATTAAATTTTTATTATAGGATTTTTTTTTTGTGGGGCTTTACAGCTTGTTGACATCAAAGGTCATTGGAGTCCTAAAAACTTGTACAGGTAGGGAAAATGCAGTTATGCACTAGGGAGAGCCAACATGACTCTCCCTGCATGTGGGACTCGCCGAATGACTCAACCATACCCACTAAAAACCCTCCTGAATTACAACATACCAAAACATATCTCAAAATACACATCAAAACATTGAGGACAAATAATGACAGGGGACAAATAATGAGGGGTAGGACAAAAAATGAGGGGGGGACAAAAAAGAGGAAAATGAAAGATACCCTAGCCCTATTAAGGACAAGGACAAGGACAAGAGGTGATCAATAAAGGTCAGGAAAGAGAAAGGAAGGTGCCTAGCTCAAGTAAGCGGAAGTAATGCCAGACTCAGCTTGGGATCCCGTTTATTATAGGAATATGGAACAATTATTATGCTATGGTAACTATACACTTTAGAATACTCACACTACTTTCATCTTCACCGAACTTGTTCTCGGCAGAAATCTTATATTGGCCAGTATCACGATGCTGACCCTTGGGGATCGTCAGGGTGTATGTGCACTCTTTTAGTTCTTCTTCTATTTCTTTTGTCTGTACATTGAATATGTGATTCTCATCCTCTCCTACATCCACAGCATCAGTGCAAAACTGGGGAATGTAAGTCCTTAAACCAAATTTAATCATTTTTGATTACTAATTTTGAGTAAATCATCCATAGCAAAATCTCACTTATGTCAATATTTGTCCTAAATTTTTCACCATTGGTATTTCAAAACTGAATTTTAAATTTAAATCTCCAATTTTTAATCTTGAAATACCAATAGAGAAAAATTTGATTGTAAGATATATCCTTGTCAGAAGTGGGAACTTTAGTCATGCATAACTGACAATGGGGGTAAGGTTCCACAGTGACATGGTTCCAAGTGGAAGGTATGAATGAATTCAGTGACAATGTATGTGAAGAACTTATTTGTTGTTTTATATAATTTAACAATTATTTTCTTCTTGTGAGAAAGAATGCTCATTAGAATATTTATGAAATAGAGAATACTTATGAATTTAAGAACTTTATTCATAGATACTTTTGATATTTATGAGTAATTTTCTAACATCTTAGCTAGTATTATATTAGATCAATGGGCTTGGTTTTAAGTCTCAGTAAAATTATTCATTATTTTCTTACTTAACCAAGATTTGTTATTTTTTCTCCATCCTGATTCAATCAATTACTCAGCTGACCTGGAAATTACTTATCAATGTAACTTGTAATGTAGGGTAAAAATTTTCTCTTTAACTATTTTTTGTTCAATGCTTCAATCTATCGGATGAAATCAAATGAATATGCATAAAAACTAGTGTTATGCTTCAATATAATCAAATTACTAGGCAATTACTATACTTTTTTTGCACAGATACGTGATACAGATAATATATGTTAAGTTAATAGTTTTTGAAATATGAAAAGGACAATTGATTTATAATTTTTATACTAAAACATAAAGGTAATTCATATTTACCATTTAACATCAGGAACAGGATCACCAACAATAACACAGGTGAGCACAACTTCTTCATTCTTAGGAGACTTAGTATCTTTCAAAGGTACCTTCACCTTGGGTTTTCGATAATCATTAACAGCTAAAGAAAATATAAAAAAAACTTGCACATTTTCAAGGTATTGATGATAATTATGATAACTAATAATTGAGATAAATAGTTAAATTTACTATAATGCACTAATAATAAATTACCTAAACAGAACTTAAATATGAATTGGAAAGTTAGATCAACATAGATCATCTGACAGCGAGTTCAGCTTTTGACCTGAAGACATTTCTGATGGTAGAAATTATAAAAGAAGTCAAAATTTAAAATAATGTTGTTTTAACAAGGACAACATCTTTCCCATGCTTAAAGATCATTGATTCTGTTTTGTAGATAATATAATAATTTGACTTCTTTAAATGAGTAAATTTATTTTCATAAGGGATGGAAACAAATATTGATTGAATAAATAATTAATGCAGGAGAAAATATCACAGAGAAAAATTATTAGAAGTTAAATGTAAAAGTGAAATATCAACATGCTGGGTAATGTTCATCCAGTTTACCTGCAATCCTAGTTCACTTTGCAATAAAACGATAATTGAAAGAAGCATAAACATATTGTACAATTTAAATCACACACTCAACTTATGTTTCTTTAATTAAAATTCGATGAGCAGTTTGGTATGGGACCAAAAGCTCTTGAAATGCGCCTTTATTACAAATGCAAGTGTTTGACCAACCGAACCTGTACAATATTTAGTAGTCAAGCCATAGTAAACATTTTGCATGAAAGCTAGCAGTTTGCAAGATATTGTATATGTGGAAAAATCAGGGTAACTTAAACAATTTAAGCATCTAAATGAAAACTCATTCCATAGATGTCTACAAGGCAGAACTTGATGCCATTTGATGGTGGGTAGCAAGGGGTGTAGCTGATAATGAAGGTAATATTCCATTTCTGTTTTTAAGGTCTCTACTTAAGAAGGAAAATGTCTTTTGTTTAAAAGTAATTTAACAAAACATTTTCCTTACATTTAAGAGCAAGTTTTCCCTGCTGAACCTTCTCTCCTAAGCGGTTGAAGATCTTTACTTTATAGACACCTTTATCTGGACCACACAAATTTACAAGTTCCAATGTATAGGAGTCCCCGCTGTCAGAAATTTTTGCTTTCTCTGATGGTTTGATTTCAACACCATCCTTAAACCTGAAGAAAATAAAATAGATTAAGAATTTCCTCTAATGTCTAAAAACAGATAACTATATAAAATGGTTAAGTAAGGAAGGTGTACAGAAAAATGAAGCTGTATACCAGGAGAAATTTTGAAAGATTTTCCAAAAGAAGTAGATATTTCTAAAGTAAATCTCTTCAAGTGTACCCTAGGTATTACTGCTTCTACAATGCTAAGGAATTTATTTATTTTAGAAAAAGAAATTAATATCAGTTTAAACATCCCATTTAACATCGTATGAAATATTATTTTTTATATTTAAGTTAATATTTAGTTAATATTGTCAATTCAATTATTTTCATATTACTTATATTATTTATCATGTCATTGTCATAGTACTTTTAATAATTATTATTAAAAAATAAAATAATCCAAATAAATAATTAAAAAACTTAAGACCTCTTACAGATGAGTATTATTTTTATTTTTTGTGAATAGCTCACTGCGTTTTGACATAGATTTATGCCGTTGTCAGGTGATCAAATATTACTCCACATCGAAATGTAGTGAGCTATTCACAAAGAATTAAAATAATATTCATTCATAAAAGGTGGTAAGTTTTTAAATTATTTATTTGGATTACATAATGGATGTTAATAATAGTAAAATAATGTAATGTTTATTATTGTTCCTTATAGTTCATTGCAGTAATATATTTTATCTGTATACAGTTCCCTTTTTGCTACTGGACAGTAAAGTAGCTTATTGTCCTCCATAAAGTTATACTCAGTTTTTAATGGCTTTTTTGATATTAATTGATTTAAAATAGAATACAAACCATTTTGCTTCTGGTCGAGGAATACCAGTGGCTTTCACCTCAAATACAGTACCAAGAGATTCATGGGTAGTTCTATCTTCCATACTAGCACTGGTGATTTCAGGAACAGCTGTTTAGACATTAATTTAATTAGACTTTGGTGGTATTACAAAAAGATTTCTGTAGGTTGCTGTACTGCATATATGACTTCCACAAATTACAGATAAATTAATTCATACTCACCACATCATAAAACTTCACTGTAATGCAGGGGTAAGACATGACAGTATAGCTTAACATTTAAAAATCCATAAATTATGGATTTATATTTTGTTTATGAATAGACATTGAAATATTGGCAAATAATTCCCTTATAAATGTCACTAATACTTTGTTTTTTATAAGAGCATCCAAGAGAGGTTCCACTTACCATAATTCTCCAAGGCTCAATAATATTCTGTCTTTGACAATCCAGAGAAGAAACGTATCACTCTGTTAGAACATGCATCTACAAAACATGGAGATGTTATTCAATTGAGTTGGACACACAACTTAATAGATTACAACATATATTTATTAAGCCTAGAAGTAGGGTTATATTAAGCAGAAAAGGTGGGACTGAAAGTGTTTATGAAGTTTGTGAGTGTATGTGCTGAGACTGAAAACAGAGTACCACAAAAATATTTAATATACATTGTAAAATTAAAACTAAACTAGAAAATGAAACTTAACAAAGCCAAATAGGTAATAACAAGAACAAAATCATTCAACTAATTCATAAATGTAAAATAAACATATGAAAATTTTTCATTCTTTTTTTTCAAAATATCAATAATAAATATGTCATGCTATGAAGCACTTGGAGGAAAGAAAAGGCTTGTAACAACACAACTGTAAAGTAAAAGCAAGAACAACATACTAAGATTTTTATAGTGCAAATCATAAAGACAAATTTAATAGATTTCTATCTCTCCAAACTTGATTTCACACATTAATACTAAATGTACAATAAAATCACAAATTATATACTTGTTTGTCTGGAACACATTGTGTCTCAATAGACAAAACTACCAACGTTTTGACCATCCTGCTGTGGCCTTCTTTAGAGTAATGTCAGCCATACAGACCTAAGTCATCTTTGTACTCTGCAGAGTGTAGTAGAGTACAACTCAGCAAAGTATGACAGTGACTTAGGTCTGTATGATTCTGACATAACCCTGAAAAAGGCCTCAGTAGAATAGACAAAATTATGTTAGTTTTGTCTACTGAGGTGTGGTTCATCCTGAACAAACAAGTAATACTCTGGCATCGGAAGCCTACATACAAAATAACACATTCTTTCTCATATATGCACAGAGCTGTTTAGATCATTTCATGACAGAAAAATTTTACTATGAATGAAAACCCTTGTACCAGTTTTGAGGATTTTTCTAATGTCATAATAATTAGAATGAATTACTGAGAAAATGTTTTAAATAGAATAATGTGTGTCCAAGAAATTTAAATGAAATTTGTTCATTAGAACATTTAAACTAGGTATGAATGTTGACAGCTTCTATTGGATAAAGGTATTCCGATTATTCCTTCATTAGTAACAATGGTATTCTGTATTAAAATGGAATATTACATAAAAGGGTTCTCAACCCCCTCAATCAAAATAATTTGAGCAGAATGTTGACTATTTATTTAATTTTACTTAATGCTTTTAAATTGTTAGATGTACAATTAAAATAACTGTACATAATATTTTTCCAATATTATTAATATTTAACAATAAGTAGCTTGATGTATGCATATTAATAGTATACATTAATGTCGCTTTTTTTCAAAGTTTATGTATTTATAGACTGAAATAAATCACCATTAACTCTGCCATATATTAAAAATATCCATAGTACATATATGAGAAAGTAAAAATATTTACTGAACTTAATTTTTGAACCAAATTGAGGAAAACTTTGAAATATATTAAAAATTAACATTTTCAGTTCCTTACTGAAAAGCAATTGTACTATGAATATCAAAAGCATTTCAGGAAAATGTTATTATGACTAAAGAAGCAGAAATTCAATAAAAATCAATGATTGGCAATAATGCATGCACTCATTAGCTGGAACACTTTACTCAGAGTTGCAGATTACTTGGTGTAGACAATAATAGATTTGTATAACTACCAAATCATCTTTGAAATCTGGAACAAGTCTCAATAGATCTGAGGCTGATAAATGTAATGGTTGATTATCTGTCCAATTTTTGTAGATTGAGGGCCTTACCTTCTGTTTTTCTCTCCCCTTCTTTGTCTAAGATTTCTTCAAGTACACTTCGCTGCTTATGTATACGTTTTAATAGAGCAGCCACTTCAGGATCTTCCTCCTCCTCACAAGTTTGTTTCAATTTAGGTACTTCTTGGTATTCAGACAGTCCTATTTCTATTTGTTTCCCATTTTTAGGCTCAGCCTTTTCTCCTGACTCTTCTGTTTGAATAGTTTTCTCTTTATCAGTCTCCGTATGAACTGCTGCATCTTTATGGAGAAGTTCACCTGATTGCTTTACTGTCTCTTGTTGATAACTTTTAGGGTGTTCCTGATCTAGATTAGCTTCATGAGTTACAATATCATCTTTCAGCAAGTTGTTGAAAACCTTTTCACTTTTGGCTTTTTTGCTAGAAGGAACCAAACACTCCTCAATTTCTTCATGAGTGAAGCCAACAGATAGACTTGCTTGGCTGCAGGTGTCATCTTCAACTGATACTATGGATACTCCTCTTTCTACTGATATGTGTATGGTATGAATATTGTGCTCCTCTAAGTTGCTGTCACTGTCTGGTTCCTCTACCACACCTACACTTCCTTTTTGACCCACTTCTAGGACTTCTGGAGAGGAAAGTTGATCTGTTACCTCCTCTAAGGTAATTCCTGATGTAGTTTGTTTACTTGCACCAGTAACAATGATGCATTCTGATCCTACTTCTTTTTGGTTTCCCTGGTCCAAAATTTTACCTGAATTCATTTTTTGTGTTATGTCTCTTTCTTCGGATTTTAATGACTCTATCCCAATTTGATGGGTATTGGATGTATGTTGTTCTAGAGCTTTTCCAGACAGTATGGTAGGTTCGCTTACCTCTTCACATACCACTTGTGTGGATTTAGTTTCTGTTAGTGTGTGTATGGTGGTATGTCCTGCAAGTAGCTTGGCATTACAATGATTCTGTATTTAATACAAACAACATAAAGGGAGAAATGGTTGTATTTTTCCATAGGGAGAACAGAGTAATACATTTGTAACCTCACTGAGCGTAATGACTGTTGGAAAAAAGCTCAATGAGAGCTGATGGAAAGTAATTCACTATAATTTATTTCTAACAAAAACTTACATTATTTTACAAAAAAGGTTCAAGTTAATCTAATAAATGTAAAGCTACAAAATAAAATAATATTTATTAGCTGTTTACTCATTTCTTTCATATTTACTTTCTTTCATATTAGACTGAAAAATTATAATAAGCAACAATTCAAAGGTTCTCAAGCTTGATTATCCCCATACCACTATTTCAAAGCTTAGAAATTTTAAACTATTTAATGGACATTAAATTAACACAATAAATGCTAGACACGTTAATCTGCAAAGTACACTAAGCAAATGGAAAAACAATATCTACAACAAAATATTACTTCCCTATTCTAAATAGACTAAGCAGCCACATTTTTCAGGAAGAGAATATTAAGTGATAGGAAGTTATTGAAGTACACTTTAGGAAAAATAATGGCAAGATTCAATATTTTAATTGCATTGAATTACTGAAATTTGTTTTCCTGGAATGAATTTATTTTGGAATTCCCTTTCCTATAGGTTATATTTCACACAATGGAAAACAAAAAATTATTGAATGTTGCCAGTATCCTGAGACTTACCTTCCAAACCATTTGATAGAGTAGCTGATTGATGGTGCATAGAAGAAGCCATTGAGATGGTGACAGTATCCCCTTCCCCTCGAGAATAAGTAATGCTTTGTGTCTCAACTGACATCAGGTTGCCTGCCTGCTGTGCATCTCCCTGCCCCACTGTAGTCAACATAGGATGGGGCCATTTACCCGTAAACAAGTTATCTTGGTGGTTGGAGGTACAAAAATAGTGTGAGTGCATGTATGTGAGTGGACAAGTAATTAAAATAAGAGAATAAATTGGAGCAAAAGAACAAATTTGAATCTTGGATTCAGAAGCAAAATTATTTTAAGATTGCAATTTGTAATTTTATGATATTCTCAAATAATTCTGTGGCATTGAAGCCTACATAATTCAATAAATTAAAATATAAAATATTAATTGAGTGATGTCAGCCATACATTCCACTTATATGTAACTCCACATCACTCAATTATATCTTTCAACTCCACACAACTCAATTATATTTTTTTGTAGAGACTTTGCTAAAGTCAAAAATATTTCACTTCAAAATTAAAATGTGTTTTTTGCATATTCATTCAATTACTTTTTATTTCTTCCTGCAGGACCAGTCATTTATTAATTCTGTTCATATTTAACTTGATAACTTGTTTTTGAGAGACCTTACCTCTTTATCAATTGAGTAGAGTTGAATTTCCACTCTCCTAAGAACTTGCAAGTAGATAAATGTACGAACCAATCCATTTGCTCTTTCTATATATTCCAGAATTCAAAAAACGTGATTAGAATTTTCAAACATCAAGTCAAGTTTAATTTAATTGGTGCACAAGACATTAATTTTGCCTGATCTTCACATTTTTCTTGGAAAAATGTGCTGCAACTCCTGATTTTTAGTTTGAATTGCATATTCCTAAAAAGTTATTTTTGCATAATACAATGGATAATTTATGAATAATGTTTTTTACTGGACAAACAAAAAGAAAAATTTAAGTCAAAAATGACATTTCAGGAATATTAAATATAGACAAACCAAAAAAATTTCGCTGCTCTTTTTTGGCAGAAAAAAAAATTTAAGACGAGGAAAAATTATTTACATAACCAACAAATCAAACTTAACAATTAGGAAAGGATTTATTTTAACAAATTTTAATCTGTATTGTGGAATTTCATAATACTGACAGAAAAAATTGATCATTCCACCACCAGGTTCTTTGAACAGAAGAGGTTCAATCATCCTCAGCTGAGAATGAGGATAAGGTTCCTTGCAAAAATTTTCCCAATCAAATAGTATGAACAAATTTAGTGATGACAGAAGAAAAAAAGCATATTTTAACATATTAGAATGTGTATTTTATCTTATTGTCACCCACAGCTTGTTGAATGCATAAATTTCACATGAGTTTCTTGTTTATATTTATGTGTGTACAAAATAATATTTAAATTTGCGTTACATTACAAATACATTTTATTGTTAATTTTTAGAAATATTGAACTTCAACAAAATTATAACTATAAATTTGAAGAATCTTAAGATACATAATAAGAGCAAGTGAGCTATAAAAATAAAGACATGTAAATAAATTTGTAAGAAATTTAGGGCTATGAGTATTAGATAAAATAGATTACAGGAAATATTTGAGTGAGTGTTTGGTAAAATAGCCAATTAAAAGAAATGAGTATTAATAGCTTCTTAATAAGTTACATTTGCCAGTTAAATTATATGAATATAACACGCAAGAAAATTAAATAAAGTAATACAATATTAAAATTGTTCCAATATTATTGTTGTTAACAGATGAAATTAAATAATGAATTTTCTATAATAAGGAGTTATGTTCTCTTAAATTCCAGCCAAGCAATCCATTTTACTCTTCAATTCAGATTACAAAAGAGAGGAATTGAACAGATATGTTAATGGCTATATAGGTCAGTAAATATGTTAAAAATGTGATAACTATGGCCAGGTGAAAATGGTAACATGCCAGGAATCAAACCTGGGATCTCCTGCTATGATAATGTGTGTAGTCCTCAACACCAACTGTACATTTTCCACTACCATACTCCATTTCCATCCGGGTTCATTTGTCTTCCACAACAGTATACCATTTCAATCTAGGGACACATCCCCAGGTTTACATTTCAGAATGGTCTTCTAGATTATTGGTCTTAGGGCGGAAATGGAGCACAGTTATGGAAAATGAATAGATTGTTTAGTACACCCTTTTGATTAAAGCATGAGAACCTGGGTTCGGCTCCAGGATTATTGCTATTTCCATCTGGTCATAGTTATCTCGTATCTTCTCCATGTGTAGGTACATGGAAGATGTATGTATATCAAACAACTTTAACCAACAAAAAACCAAAAATTATTTTTCTAATTGTCAAATTTGTGTTAGCTCCAAATGTTACCTTCTGTAGTGGTGGCATTTTGACAGTCTGTTTCTTGCTCAACCACTTTCACTTCTTCTTGGACTGATTTTTTCTTTTTCTTTTTCTCAGGTTCATTTTGTGATTGCTCGACAACAATTTCTTCTGTTATTTCTTCCTCTTGTGTAGTCTCTGTTATTTTTGTGTGAGCTGAGGTAGCAAAGGTGGGGATGGAAAAATTAAAACAATGACATATTCCTTCTCCTGACCTGCTTTCCTGTTCCCTTTTAATTCTATAAAATGGTGAAGTGGTGTTTTGTTTTGTGTTCATTGTTTTACTTAGAGATATAATTATCATTACGGAATAAACCACAAAGCATTCCAGAATGTACAGAATAGGTTTAATAGTTTAAATATTGGAAAGGGGATATAGTAAATGTGTAGTACAATCTAATATTATTTGAGATATTAGTTTCATGAAAAACAATGTTAAAAATATTTTTTTTGTAGAAAAGTTAAAACACATTTTCTTTCAGATATAATGTCACAATAGTTACAAAAATATTATTTACAATATTAAAAATGATAATTATATGAGGAAAAGGAAGAAAGTCAATTACTCAGATCATAAATGCATGTTTTTATTGTCAGTAAAACATGCTAAGGGATGGCTTCTTCAATGATATTTGGCCTTCCATTTTCCTGTGGACTACATTGTTAATCAATGAGAACTTTTATTTTGAGTAAATTTTGTAATTAATGAATGTTTTTGACATCAATTGTTATCATTTTTATATTTTTTATAGCTTCATTTATTTCAGTTAATATTTTCCTCATTACATAGTTTTACAACATTATATTTCCGTATTTTATAGTAATGTGTTTTAACTTTGCAAGCCAACTTGTCTTTATAGCTGGCTAATATTTGAAAAAATCACGCATATACTACAGGAGGACGTGCTCGACATAATTTACTAATAATCTTCCAAGCTCAACAGAATGATATGAATAAGTGAGCATGGGCATTCAACACACTTCACATTTTTAGGGGACAGAAATACTACTTACGAAATCTAATCAGGAACACATGATTGATGAGTGGTATAAATCCCTCCCTCTAGATAAGATGAATGTTTTAAAGAAACCATATTATATTAGGAAATTTTGCTTGGACA
This sequence comes from Laupala kohalensis, assembly GCA_002313205.1. Taxonomy (NCBI): domain Eukaryota; kingdom Metazoa; phylum Arthropoda; class Insecta; order Orthoptera; family Trigonidiidae; genus Laupala; species Laupala kohalensis. The sequence goes on along the minus strand of NNCF01127117.1, from coordinate 437,941 downwards.
AAAATCCAATAGATAAAACATATTAAACAGATAACTGGTTAAGATGAAAATCAGTCATAAAAACTTTTGACTGGTAAATTGAAAGGTCCTTGTATAACTCACCTATTTTCTATAAATCTCATAAACTGAATGAAATATGGACCAAGTCAGTGATAAGTAATTTTAAAACATTGTTACCTGTAAATATATCTTGTAACAGTACTTACTATTTACTTTTACTACACTCTTGGTATTAGCTGAGCCCATAGAGTTTTCTGCCCTTGCTTCATATTCACCGGCGTCAGACCCTTTAACTAGAGTGAAGCTTAAATTATAACTCTCTTTGCGACTTGAATCCCTGGAAATCTTGATATGCGCATCAGCACTGACTTCTTGGCCATTCTTAAACCTAAAAAATATGGAGAAATAAACAGATGCATTCAAGGTTTCATTGAATTTAGAGGTAGTAACAACCAGGAAGTGGTGAATTTAGAGGTAGTAACAACCAGGAAGTCTCAATCATGAAGAAAAATACCTTCTTTACTTGATTTTTAAATATAGTTTTTACAATATTCGAACATAATTGTTGATAATAGAATAAATTCCATTAAACATTCTTTTAACACACAACTGCACTTAATTTATTCAACTGTTCAACTGGAGATGAGAGTAAAGTTTCTAACTGTAATGTTTCTAACTAAGATAAATTAAGTGCAGCTGTGAAGTGAAAATGTTTAATTTAATTTATTAGACTATTAGATGTCATGAGAAATGCCTTAACCTATGATTCTTGTTTGATGAACAAAATAATTAATTGCATTTCTCATTGATTTTAACATTCCAATTGATTCCTCTGCCACATACCATTTAACTGTTGGCTCAGGAACACCATATACGTCAATTGAAAGGGTAAGTGAATTTCCTTCATCAACTTCCTCATTTTTCAAGGCCTTGGGGAAGCGAGGTTTGCCTTCATTGAAAAAAAGAAAGCAGTTTCTCTTTGTAATTACTCTTTACCATATTTCAAACACACAAAATATATTTCAAACACACAAATAACTATACAACAAATTATCCTAATAATCTGATTTAACTACTAAATTATAATACTGTCAATATTTTCTGTTTCAAATTATTTCCCATTAATTTTTGCCATTATTTAATATTTGAAAGTTTGCATATTGTTATTTTATATGAGTTTCATAAACTCTTATCTAATTATATCTTTATTTTGGGAACTGATTTACTATTTACCTCAGTAGCAGAGCTCTTATGACTTTCCAAACTAAAAACCTCTATGTCAAGAAAGTTGAGAAAATAAAAAGAGCATTAAGAAGCTTACAATTAACTGTAAATACAGATGAACTTTCTCCGGTTCCTATTTCATTCATCAACTTGCAAGAGTATTTGCCCTTGGTTTCTGTAGTGACTTCCTTTATTACTAATTTATAATTTTCTCCTTCTTCTATGCGAGTATATTCAGTCCTTTTCTCAGTGATTTCCGCTTCGTCCAGATACCTGTTTATAATAAAGTTATGATACCAAATACATCAAACAATATTTCAAGAATAGTGGGAAAATTTTCTACACAATAATGAAAAACCTTTGAGAATTCAAGTGAAATGAGAGATGAATGGAGAAAAGGATCCTTTAGATGAATTACAATTTTTATCTCTTAATCTGAAAATCAAGAATAATTGTGTCTAGCTTATTTGTTATGATGTGAACTGTTGTAAACCCACCATTTAATACTGGGTCTGGGATAAGCTTCAACAATAACTTCAAATTCAATATTAATATCTCCTTCATTTGCCTGCTTGTCAGAAAGCTTCGTCTTGAACTCAGGAGCACAGCGAACATTGAGGCGACTTTCCCTTTTTTCATAACCAAAGTCATTGCATGCTCGGCAAGTGTAGTCACCAGTATCTTTACGATTAATACCCTTGATGGTAAGGGTATAAATATAGCCATCTTGAGCTATTATGACACGCTTGCCATCAGATTTAAGTTCTTCACCATCTTTCAACCTATCAAGAAAAATGAACAATTAAAGATTTCACATACAAAAAAGGGCTTTTGCAAAACGTGTCTTTAAAGAGACTCTACACTAAATTTTTTATAAGGTCATTTTTTGGAGTCTTCACTTTCAACTTCAAGACTTTCAAACATACTTTGGTGCAAAACTAAGTGGAGACAGTGTTTAATAAAACTATATAAATTGTTATGGTAGTGACTGCATAGTACATTTCCATAACATTCTTATAATTTGAGAACTTATTTAAAGAAGTGTATTAAGCATAACTTATTCCAATATAACATACAATCTCTTTCACAAAAGAAAAAAAATAAATATATATATATGTATATATATACCATACGATTTCAGGTTGAGGAGTTCCAGTAACCTTGACTTCCAATGTGACAGAGTCAGACTCTCTAACTTCCACCATTGGCTCCAGGCTCTTCACAAATTCTGGTCCAGCATTCACAGTTAGCTTCCAGAACTTTGATGTTTGACTGATCTCATTAGATGCCACAATGGAATATGAACCTGTATCCTCTAAAATAGTTTTGTTTATGGTAAATGTATAAGTTCCTGATTTCTCTTTGATGATTTTAATCCGTTCTGATGATTTAATTTCTTGGCCATCCTTATACCTAAATAAATTAATTAAAAAAAAAAATTATTCATCTTTCAATAGATAATTAATAAAAGAAATTAAGTTGAATAATTACCATTTTACATCAGGAACTGGCATGCCTTCTATTTCAACAGAAAGTTGATATGTTTCATTGGTCCTGCATGCTTTATCTTCCACTTCAGTCTTAATTTTAGGAGGAGCTGAAAAAGTTAATTAAGAATATTTGTTTAAAAAATATTCAGTACTTGATCATAAATTCATTTTAAAATCCCAAGTTTACCTTTGACAAGAAGTTCCACTTCCATCGAGTCTTCACCCAGTTCATTCTTTGCAGTTATCTTATATTTACCAGCATCTTCAATAGTGACACCTTTGATAATAAGAGAGATGCCTTCCTCATCTTCATGCAACAAGCGGATTCGGCCACCTGGTTGAATTTCCTTTCCATCTTTGAACCTGTAAATGTTATATATGAAGGATAGCGTGATCAAAGATACAATGTAATAAATCCTTAATGTCTCATCAAAACAACCCATCAAAGAAACATTTCTTAAATCACCTGATGTAGAAACTTTCAACGAGTTCAATGAGAAAGAGATTCTACAGAGAAAAATGAAGTTTAATTTATTTTCTTCCTTTTCTTACTTCCTTTGCCACTGAGAGGACAGGTATAATAATAAATCCTGGCATAATTATTTATCTTGATACACTACTTTATCAACCAAGGTAAGGAAGTTTTTATTTTATTTCACTCAGGATTTTTATTGTTGTATGAAGGTGTTTCATCAAAACTGATGTTTACAAAGTTCTCTCTCTTAGAAAGTACGAAGAGATCTCTCTTACAAGACATTTAAAGAAAATCTCACCATTTTATATCAGGGCGAGGAAATCCTCCCACTTTGAGTTCAAGCATGGCAGATCCTCCTAGGCTCACTTCAGTAGATTTTGTATCAGTCACAATCTTTGGCTTCTCAGGTTCTCGTGATAACTGGTTGACAGAGCCTAAATGGAATCATATAGAGAAAATAATAGAAATTCATTTTCAAGAAACAATGAAATTTTTACATGATTACAATTAGGTTTCTAAGTTTATGATAAAAAAGATATATTGCTCATATTAATTTAGTTTTATATGTACTCAAAAAATTTAGTTTTATGTGTGCTCATAAAAAAACTCATATTAATTTAGTTTTATGTGTACTCAACTTTGGCACGGTTGTGTACATAAATTCTGTAGCCCCATCATGGCCCGGGTTTTTCTCTGTTTTTCCTTTGGGTAGAGGCGGATTTATTATACAGGTTCTCTAGGCTTTGTCTAGGGGCATGTTTATTGTAACAATAAATCATGAATTTAGTGGGTTTTTTTTTCAACTCTTATGATTTTTAAACACTATACTCAGAATAATCTATAGTTTGATAATAACTTGTAAATATAATTTTTTGCGTAAAATTACAAACACATTGACATTCTATTAGTATTATAACTCGCAGCTAACTTTTTATCTTATCTAGGAACTTATGCTAAATTTTTTTTTAATATGCCTCTGCCTTAGGGCCCTTGATCGGAATTGATGGGATGGTCCCTTGCTTGCTTCTGGAGTGTAAATTAGTTTATTGTCCTCCACGTGATCATACGCAGTTTGTACTGTTTTTTGACAATAAATTTATTATTATTATTATTATTATTATTATTATTATTATTATTGATTACATAAATTGGTGTAATCACACTTTCATATAAGACAGATTCCTTAAATTATGAAGGAAGGATAAAATCAAAGAAATGTTTAAAAAATTTGGGCTAATTATCTCAATATTGTCAAAACACAGTTCAAAGAAAACTTTTATGCCACCTTACTAAAAATATTATTGTGATTCCAAATATATAAGTTTTATTCGTTACTCTTGATATTTCCAGAAATTATGAAGAAAAACATTTTTGTACAATTTTCTTGTCTCCATCATCGGTTGTAATATTAGTCTTGGTTATGATATTATAATTTGCACAACTTAAAACCATTTTTCAGTCACAGTCGACGATGTTAGGTTTGTTAGTCCCGGTGATTCTGTTTTAGGAATATCGGTCCCAGAGTTATGTTAGAGGTGATTGCGGTTGTAGTACATGCAGAAGGATACAGGGGGGGAAGAAAAAGAAAAAAGATTAGGATTTGAAATTTTGTGGTAAGTTAATCATTATGCAGTAATGCACAAAATTTAATAATTACTGAATTGTTTTCAAAACCTCACATTGTCAGAAAAAAATTATTAATTCAATTTTATTAAGTCTTTTTCAAACTTATGTTACAAAGAAAGTCTGGATTACAGCGTTTCATAATTGTTCTTGCCTAAACGAAATGGGAAAGGGAGGGATAGGAAAGAAAAAGTTATAGAAAGGGATGTGAACAGTGTTGCACTTTTCTTATTGGACTAAGTTTTAATTATATCTATGGCTGCCATTCATAATAAAGTAACATTTTAAAATGTATCTCACTAGACCAACTTGAAACCAGAATGGACATACCCTGAAGATAGAATTTTAACCACTGGAAGTTTTTTGTTTCTTACACCATGTGAAACATTCTTGACCTTCTCGTCAGTTTAGCCAAATTTAAGCATTAAAATAAGTATTAAAAACTTTTTCTTTTATTTATAGACAGATTCTACTCATAATTTGGTGTAGATTATTGAGCTTAAATATGAAAATCTGTGAATACAACAAAGAAAATTTACCTTGAACTGTGAGTTCTGCGCTGCAAGCAATTTTACCACTTGATGTGGAAGCTACACATGTGTACAGACCAGCATCTTCTGGTTTCACATGTTGGAATACAAGAGCCAATGAATCTTCTTCATCCTATAATACATAAATAAATTTATTAAAATTCAGCATTACAAAAAAGGAAAAAGTTCAAAATCAACACCAACAATATAGTGAGATACAAGTTGTTAATAACTTCAAATTAGAACTTTAGCAAACTATTAATCGCTCACAAAAATTGTTGGCATAAAAAATAATGCACATAATGCATTATCTCATAAAATATTTTATACATGCATTCCTTCTACAGTGATATACTTTTTGTCTCCAAATCACAGAACAACTTAATTTATGCATGGAAGTCCTTTAAAAAATCTAGAAAATGGAAGTCATCTAAAAATATAATTGAAAGAACAAAGATAGCCAGAAAAGTGTTTATTCTATGACAAATAAAAGTTAGCCTTTCACATAGTTTGAATAGAAAAAATATTGTATTAATAGAAGGTCCTTGTTCATTTCCATGGTTTGAAAAAATAATTATTTTCTTAGGTTATTCGTTACTTAGTCTTTCAATCATTTCATAACACAAGGTCATTCTATGAAGAAATGTTTCATTTGTTTCAAATGTTTCATTTCATAACATTTTCAGATATTATAAATATAACATTATGGTGGAAATAAGGTTCGAAAAATCTTTGATACCGTATTACTAAAAATATTATTGCTATTCGAAAATAAAAGTTATATTTGTCGCTCTTGATATTTACGGTAATTATAAAAATTTGTTCCACACTATATTCCTCTCCATAACCAGTTGCATTAGTAGTTTAGGGTATGATAATTTCAACTTGGCTCACAACAGTGAGACATGAATATTTATAAACAATTGTTCAGCCACAGTCGACGATGTTAGGTTTGTTAAGCCCGACCGAGCCCCGACACTAGCTTAAGAATATGCTTAGAAAAAGGTTAAGATTCTACCATAATGTAAAATTGGTCCTTCGCTTTTACTCAATCTTGTTTTGATTAATTTCAATTCATTGTATATTTGAAAGGAATCACCTGTGCATTTTCTGGATGCTCATTGTTAGATTTCTGTAATTCCTCTTCCTACAACTTGAAACAGTCTATCCCTAGCAATGAACTCGCTCACCAGACGTCTCGCATTAGAGATAAAATATGTATAGTTTAATTTACTTTTTTATGTGGTTATTTTTTTCTCTAAATTGTGGCATGTGAACTTCATTTTGATTCAAAATTTGTCTGCAAAACTCAAATCGTTTCTCTATATTGTTTATAATAAGTTAAGTGGACAATCGATTACGGAAAAAAGTAAAAATACTTAAACTGAACGCACATGAGACATAGAACCTCCGTTGTTGAAAGCTTTGTTCTGATTTTTTCTTAAAAGTTACAATAATGACAATACGTAAAAAAGTTTATATCGAGAACAATTCAAAACACTGAATTTTGAATAAAGTTGTGAATAATATTGTTCCCTAGTACAAACAGTACATTATTTGTGATGCGCTTTTCATTTGAGTCGTTATTTCTGTATAATTTATGAAATAATTGCTACATTATTTCATGGAAAATTTGCTAATATGTATTTCAAGTGAAAAATTCTCTGCTTTTCCAAATATGTAGTCTACAACCTTTTTACACGCTTTCGAAACATTGCGAAATAATTTTCTCGATATACTATTTCTTTCGTACTTTCGGGTTTCATAATGCTAGTTGTTATTAGTTAGTCAAAAATGTTTAGTTAATTTTGGATATTAATGGTAAACTAAACTACAAGTGACTGTTACGTTAAAATAATGCATTTGCCTTCGAGTCTTAAACAGTGCTTACCGAGTTTATTTGTTAAAAATACAAGTGTGAAATTAGAGTGGTAACATCACTCGTGGAAGGTTACACAAAAATAAATTTGCACAATAAATTCACATAAAATGCATTTGCTCAGAAAATTTAATCATATTGTAGAATAAAACTCACCTTAAAGAGAACTTTGAAGCGCTCTTCAGGGTCGAAAGGTTGTCCGTCACGTAACCACGTGAAATCAGGTTTTTCTCCTGGTTGAAGTTTCTTTGTATCAACAGCAAAAACTTTCTTCTCGTCTGCAATACAATGCGGTATGAGTGTTTGTTTATAGATACCAATGAAGGTAAAGGGTGCTTTCGGTGCATGCAAGTTCTGTGCAAGAAGCGATTAAGCGCAGACACGGCCATCCAAATTACGCGATTGTCATCCTAAGTATCTGTTTGGGGGCACTATAAGTACAGGTATTCACAAGCGCCATTCTAACATTGAGTCAAAAATATGACGTAGCGCTTGCAAACATAGGAGTCGCGCCGCTTTAATTTAGAGAATTTATCATCTTTTGACAATTTATAGATGAAAAAGAATATCGTAATTAAATTGTGAATAGTTTCTGAGTCTGATCGTGGTACGGAAATATTACGATTTTTAAAATAGTTTTTATAATCGCGTGAATTTGTGTTATAACTTAACAAAGAAAACTGGGAGTTTGAGTGTCAAGTCAAATTGTGACATTAGAGTACATAATACATTACGTACTGAAGTACATAATACAACAATTTGTTTCAAAGTAAGAAAATGCATTTCACATATCAATAGTTTTGATATGTGAATCTTATTAGAATTCCGAAGGTAATGAAGCCATCAAAAATCGGTATTCGACTCATTTCGTAATTCCATGCTGCTTCACGTAGTCTATTCACCCCCTTCGTAGGGAGTATATCTATAATTCATAATATGAGACAAATTTTACATTATCATACTGTACTATTGTATTAAACTATATGTAATTATGTCAACACATTTTATCCTGTTATAGTCTATATATTTATGCATTTCAGCCGGACTTCTATAGGCCTGTGTTAAAAATTGAATTGGCAATTAGAATATTTAACAAAATAATGATTGTTAAACAGTTATTTATAAATGTATATAATACTCATGTATAAATTTGACTACGATTTACGGAAATTATATATGAACAAAAATGTATTAAAATGCATACTTGCCTATTTATCAACAGATATCCGAAAATAAATTTGAAGACATTATAATGAATATTTATTTGTAGACTAATGTTAACCACGTTTGATAAATACATTTTCTTTACTGAACTTCTTTCATTAACAATAATACTAGTGTAAAATATTTTTTCAAAGCTGTCTCCAGATACGCGTATCCCGTAAGGGCGCCAGCTTCGTTAGGTCCATCAAGGCGCATGCGAATACTAGTACTTTTAGTTCCTTGGGGTTCAAACTACCATCTCTAAGACGGTAGTGATTGAGGGCAGGGACCATGGTCTCTTCTATTCAGTACTAATTATCAACTATTGATAAAACCTATTTTTCTGATTTTTTAAATAATAACGAAGAACTAAAATAGAAACAATTAATGAAGAAGTTCTTACATTAAAAATATTGGATATAATTATGGAAATTTACAGTCTTTAGGTGTTTTACACACCTTATAATAAAGAGGGAGGGAGAAGTACTTCTCTTCCCTGAATAAATTCTGTATAATATTTCCCTTTCTTATTTAAATGACATTTCTCACCGAGTTAATTTTTTATCGTAAAGTATCTTCAACAATGCACAGTGAAGGCGAAATACTACCCTGCAAGACACACGAGTTTTACGGGACATATTAATGCGGGAAAAAGGATGCATTTATCATTTATCAATTCACATAAAGGCTACAGTGCCACACGCTCTAATATCGAGTTGATGACCGTGTCATAGTTTGTTAATATCACATTAAAACATGCTCAATGTTCAGTCTCAAAGGATGGTATAGTACTGTAATAAAGTGGAAAAAATTGGTGTTTCGTAGTGAAAATGGGTAAGGGAAATAGTAAGAACAAGTCCATATTAAAACAAATCTAGATATATTGCTCAGCAATCGCTTCAAAAAACATAAACCGTCGATATCCATAATTATTTTTGGGGGTGGGGGTAATTTTCGTCGTAATTTTGCAATAGAGAATCATGCAAGAACATAAGCCAAATAATTACTTTTCAATTTCACAAAAAAACTCTTATTTGAAACTTCAAACCAAGGGCAAGGACAGTCACACAATAAAGACTTTTTAAAGAAAGCATTCTTCAATTCCTCTTAGTTCATAGTTTTCAAGGAATATAACCAAGAGGTTTCTACTTGATAGGCTTTTAGTATCATAGCCCATATATTTGCCTTAAAGTGTCTTTATAAATACAAAGAAATCATCTGAATTCTACTAGTATTTTATAAAAATTTCCCTTTTCAGACGAAGCAAAATGTGCACAGATGCTTATGCATATCTATACGCTTAAAGATAGTCTATTGAATGCTTTACTGAATTTCCTTTTTATATTTAAGAATTTCGCGAAATGAATATTTAACAATTATACATGTAATATATTTTCTATTTACAATATAAAAGACTGTATCATGTTGTCTTAAGGCAAAAGTGAGAACTGAATAATTTTTCCATATCTTACACCAGTCCTATCGGTGTATCCCTATTAACTAAAAGCAAATGGGAAAAGATAAAAGAAAAGAAAACAATTGGAATGTACAATTTTGAGATAATTTGACCCTGTATCAAAAATGGCCAGTCGATCTCCGTTTCATGAGAGATCGGTAAGAAGCACTGTCTTCCAATAGTTGACAAACCGCAAGAATATACGTATGTTGATTTTGAGGTGCATCTGAATAAACGTCATACCACCATTCAGTATGTAAGTTCTTCTGAAAAAAAAAAAGATTTGAGATATGTAAACTATTGAGACTTGATGATATGTAAAAACCAATTTATTACAAAAGGAGATAGAAAAACGCTACTTGAAGTACTGCATTATAACTTATTTTTCGGTAAGAACCTTGCTATAGAGATGTTAAGGCGACTTAACAAACGGAAAGTGTGGGTAAAACATTTAAACACAAATACAATGGAAGGAAGGATAATTTAGTATTTTGATTATTTATTTTAACAATTAGAATCTTTTACCATTATCATTACTTAACAGGCAACTATTAATAAAAAGTTAAATCTCGCTCTCACTGTAGGAAATATTATAATATAGCATCCGACCAAAAAAAAGTGTACAATATCTTATCTAGTAATTATTTTTTTCTTTTTCATTCAAGTTTATGCAAATAGTTTCTATAATGAAGATGTACTACTAATTCAACTGATGCTTCACTGAAATGGTCTATAAATAATATAATTTATAATGTTAAACAGATATGAAAATAATGCATTAATAGGGGTTATTAAAAACTTAAATTAATAAAATAAGAGTAAATTCACTCTCATTTTTAATCATTTAGTAATGTTTTCAGGAACAACAACTTTGAATTTCGTGCTCCCAAACTTTCTTTGACTATGCTTGAAACTTTATCCATTGATATTATAAAACGGTGATGTACTTACCACGAAAAATACAAAAAGTAACATACGTAAATTTAATAAAATTCATTTAAAACATTAATATATCGCATTATTTATCTGGAGTCAATGTTTTTTCACTTAGAACTTTATTCAAATAACTAGTAACAAGGAATACTAAGTGAATTATCGAATAGGTTAATATAATAAATTCTATAATTTTGATGGTCGTGCTTTAATATCGCAAAGGATGCTGTTGAGTATCTACCAAGCACTACGAGAGAAGCGTGCGGTGCAATGCAGTGCAGTGCAATTTTGGATCTTTTAGCACTATGACTTTCCCTGACCTTCTGCACCGTGTGGCGCTCTAGGAGAAGATAGCGGCAGTTGACCACTAATCTACAACAGAAGCTCCACTCTATGAAGTAACCCTCCCGGCCCACCCTTCCCATTTTACCACTGCACATGACGAGGAGGGGAGAGCTATGGAAGCTAGTTGACGGGAGAAAATTCCTCCCTCGTGTTTTTTACTCCGAACACATTTGCAGACCAGTAAAAAGACTTATGACACACGAGTCATTTCACACAAACTTTGAAGTCTCTCACCCAGATAGGAAAAAGAGAGATAATTTACAAAAATACAGCTGTAGTTTGAGAAAATGAACAGACTAGTAGAGAAACTTCATTAATAATTTGTGAATTATTAATACCTCTAAATTGATATCTCTTCCTGCAAAATATGAGTGAAAAATATAAATTATGTCAAAAAAGTTTTCGTTCTACGACATTCGAATTCGTTCTTCGATACTTCGACGCGAGGTTTGAATTTAAATACTTCTATAAAAATTGTCAACGATCGAGATAAATAAATAAGTACCTCCCAAAATTTATATCACCAATTTTTTGGGTATATTGGTGTTCAAATAATCTTCCCACAACTCAAGTTAAATGAAAACATTCTGTTCCATCGTTCGTCCTCTCCTCCTTGCGCCCCTCCCACGCCCACCCACGTACCCCGTCGCTGACCACATACCCGTGACAGTGACGGTCGCTTCCGACGTCACGTCGCCGAACTTGTTCATGGCGTTGCACGAGTACTTCCCCGCGTCCTCCTTGCGCACGTCCGCGATGACCAGCTCGTAGAAGCCCACGTCCGCCCTCTCGGTTATCACCTGCACGCGCTCGCTGTTCTCGATGCGCTTGCCGTCCTTGAAGAACTTGACGGCAGGCATCGGTGTGCCCTTCACCTTCACCATGAAGCGCAGGAATGTGTTTTCCAGCAACTCAGTGTCTTTAAGTTTCACGAGGAAGATGGGCGAGTTGGCTTCGGCGCGTCGCCGTCTCTCTTCCTCGGACAGCTCCTGCACGATGAGCTGCGCCGAGCACGTAGACGTACCGTCGTCGTTGGTGGCGCGCGCCGTGTACAGGCCTGTGTCTGACTCGCGTGTGTGCATGATCTCCAAACGGAAAGAATCGTCCTTGCCTGTCTGGAGGACGCGGTCGGCGAGACGATCATCCAGCGGGCGGTTGTCGCGCAACCACGTCATGCTGGTCACCGAATCGGAGCGTACTTTGCACTCGAAGACGGCGTTCTGACCGGCTGTGGGGAGAGAAGAAGGGATCATCAATGCTTTTAACTCACGAGATTTATGAGAACATTTACCTCTTTGTATTAATCATGAGTTTAATCGCAGAATCTGGCAAGATGTTTCCAAGATACAAAGTAAGGAAAAATGTTCGATAATACGATTTCTTAAATTTTCCGTTTTGAAATTTTTGAAAAAAATCCAACCAAACAAATCTTACCAAATGTTAGTGATTATAGTCATCTTTAAAAGTTAAAAAAAAAAAAAAGAACAAACAGAATCACGTAGATTTAGATATTTCTGCGCTGTTCCTATGTGTGAAGAGTGGTGAGGTTATCTTACATCACATTCGTCCAGACATAATTTGATGTCTATCCAACATCATAACAAACTATTCTCTCTATCACCAACAAAAATCCAAAACATTGTTTTTTATGCTCGAATTGAATGTTTACAAACCATTGTAAAGGAATAATGTGGAGGAGACATTTATTTTAACGGTATCATACATGATTTAGCTAAACGCACTTTTCCTTCTTTTGTGTTTCCGTGTTGTATACTTTTACATTGTATAATCTGCAAACAGGAAATAAAAATTATTTTTTTGGTCCTTGAACTTTACAATAAAGAATACATCGATACAACTTGAAAGAAACTGAACATAAATCAACCAGTGAAAATAAATTTTAAAAACTTTTTTATTGAAACAACAGCAAAAATTGTTGAGGATGTAAGTAGAACTGATAAGTATTCTTATTTAGAAAAAGTGTTATTGTTCTGAGAGATTCATTTAGTACATCGAAAAGTTAGTGAAAGTTTACATTGAAATTTAGAATCAGATAAATATTTTGTACATCAGGCAACAAATTTTGGAGATACATTATTATACACCGAAAAGTATAAAATTTGTTCCAACATTCATTAGTGAAGCGGTATGGGACATGCTGAGTATAGCCAAAGAATTTGTACGCATCTAAATGATCACATCTAAATGTATAGGGTACCCTAGTATAAGGTACTCCAAAGTACACCCCATCCTTCATTTCTATACAGCCCATAAAATAGCACCACTCATAACATTTTTAACCCCTACCACAAATTTTTAACCCCCTGACACAAAAAATTTCAAAGAGAAACCCGTGTTTAAAAAAATTAGCCTTGCACCTCAAACACTCCGGGATAGGTTATCTATTTTTTGAAATTTTTGGAAATTGTTGATACATTTATGGGGATTTTTTCAGTCAGAAACCATAATCAACTTGAAAAAAATTCTTCGTTAGATTAAAGCATTTTCTCAGAGAGGCTAGTTTCGGTAGATATTATTGGTTTAATATTTGTGGAAAAAGAATAAAAACACGAAAAAAAAATATTTTGAAGGGTTGGAAACGCTATATACCATGTGGGGGTTTAAAAATGGTATGAATGGTAATACTTTAAGGGTATCTATATAGAAATTAAGGAACAAAGTCATTCAGCTCGGGCACACTTTGGGGTGTCTTATCTTTGGGTACACTTTACATTCCATCTATTCCGAAAAGGATTGAATCTCATTTATATATGATCATTTCTTTTTTCTTACCAGTAAGACGAAAGCCATTCAGCATGCACAAATTAACATTTAAGATAATACAAGTACAGATTTTTACTACAATTCACAGTTTGTACGGATACTAAAACACACAAAATAATTTACACGATATTGGTTCATCTACATGTTCTGAGTTGTATTCAGACTACAATTACTACTTTGGTAATACTCTGCCCTTTCGCAAATCTACCTAAAAGCCCGCATGCTAAGCGGACAGCCTTAATTATAGAAGGAAGAAAAAGAGATTCAGAGCACGCATTATGTATTTAGTCGGCGTATGGGTACTCCTTACCTCTCTAGAAGTTGTGAGGAGGGCAAATTCTGAATGGAAGTGAGGTAATACAACATATAAGAAAGGGGAAAAATTGAATTAGGATCTAAAATAAAGGAATACAAAGTAGTGGATTCTGTAAGATGATGACGTTTGCTGAAAACAGCAATCAATATATGTGAGAATTACATCACATTAAAGTAAATTAAATCAGCACAGCAACATTAAGTTTATCCGAGATTATATTAAGATTTATAAACCCCGAATTATTAGATATATCAATAAAAAATAATGAGAGTTATTAAAGAAATAATTTAATTTTTTAAAGTCAATAGTTTACATTTTTTAAAGAGCATAAAATGTGTCAAACTTTTATTTATTATTTTCGTATTAAATTGATCAATGGAATTTACGATACAAAAACAAGCATTACTCACATGTAAAATGATTATTCGTAGTTTTTAACGTAAGAAAACATATTTCATAAATTGCCGCGAGTTTTTTTTCGAGAGGAAAATAAAATATAATTAAGGATCAGAAATAAATAATTAAAAACAATAATTCATCCTCCTAAAAGAACTGAGTAGGAAGTAAAATAGATAATTCAATATCTGAAGATTAGACGAACATTCTTGTCTTTGAATTTTAATTCTTTCTAAAACATATAACTGTTCACGTTCTCAAATATTTTAGTGTTCTATAAATATAAAACCATTCCTTGGATACATAAATGGGGCAGAGTATGGATCTCTCATTCACCGGAGGAGGAAAACTGTGAAAAAGTGCGAAACGTCGAATTTGTATGACAACAGACGGACGATCCAAACACCTATAAATGAACTCGCGTACAAAATGAAAAGGATGATACAGATGCGGTATTGAGCGAGGAGCACATGCACCATTTTGCAAGAATAACAACCGCACATATTCGAGTGTTTTACAGTGTGCAGCGTTCCCCTTCTAGTGGATGAGAGGCGAATGGTTTTGAAAGAAGCAAATTGAACTAAAAGCTAAAAGTAATCAACACGGCATAACGTGTTTAGTGAAATGCAATAATTTTATGATGGTACTGCGCGTCTGTATTTGCCATGAATTTTGTCTCTTCAGCGTTTGCCATAATATGACAAGTCCGTGATATAATAAAGGTTTAATGAAGACTGTCTAGAAATATGCATTTTTTGCTTGTAAAGACCGGGTAAAGAAATCGTGAGTTTCTTTTCGGAAGAAATGTCGCGCAATGACATAATTCAATTTTTTGGCTGAAAACAGTAACATGTGGTTACAAACACTTTATCAATCGAGATAAAAATTCGCTTTAATGTTTAAATATTCAAAAGAATTGGGATATGATACCGTAATGTAAAAATTAAAACTAACTTTGTCAAAAAGCCGTTGCAAACTGCGTATGACCACGTGGGGGGGGGGCAATAAACTAAATGAAAAGATAATTTATAAAAAAAGATTGACGCTCTTTATTTTGCTTCTATTCATCTCCCCAAATATGTATCTGTCATATCTCGAAATGATTTAAAATTGTGGTGGAGCTGTACTCACGTTCCAGGCTCAGGCCAGCGATGGTCTGCGAGAAGACGGGTCGCCCATCTGGAGCGGCCACGAGGGCCATGCGCACCACCGCACTGTCTGCGATGGCGGCGTTGTCACTTCCGCCCACCGACATTGATGACGACTCCTCGTACGAAGACGATTGGAAAGAGGTGGAGCCGGATACCTTGACAGTCTCACTCGAAGATACACTACTCGACTGCATTATCACCTCTTCCGCGTGATGGCTACTTGAGATGGAGGAATACTCTGAGGGGAAGACATAACCGGTCAGTTTGGAATCGAAAACGCGCTCGACAACTATGGTCAGAGCGGAATCGTCAGCGGTCCTTCTTCTCTGAGACGAGAATACCTTATTGGAAGTAATTATGTATTTGAAAAAGGATAAATTCGAGAAGAGTGGGGACTGAGTATTTCCACAAAATGCACTTTCTTCTTTTCGCTTTAGAAACAAACAAGGAATTGTCTTATACGGAAAGAGGGAATGGGGAGAATTAATGTCTATTATCTGGTTCATAATAATTTCCTTAAAACATTGACATTTGTTGTCTATTAATCTTGAACTCTGGAAAAAGTATTCAATTTATCTGAACGTAAGTTTAGGTATAAGAACCTTCATTTGATTCACATTCGAGATACACAAAAAATATAAAAAACCAACAACATTTCATTGCTCCTAATGTATATTACCGTTTTGTGGATGAAAAATGTAAATTTTATGAAAAAGTGATGACAATAGATGGTGACAAAGGAAATTTACGGGAATAATGTAATTTTAGATCTCAAGATTCAACTGCTAAGATCTAATGCTTAAAAATGTGAAATCATTGTGGTAAAGGTAAACTGATACTAACAAATTAGCTCACATATTCGTAAGTATTCAACTACATTCTGTAAAATATCAAAGAAATATTAAATTCCGGAGTTCTTAGGAAGACGAATCCAGTTCCTTGATGAAAAATGGCTAAGATGGGAATGTAAGTATATCTTAATGCAACTTTTAAAAAATATGAAATTTTACCTTATTTTAAAAAAACTACGTGCTGATATAAAAATGAATTACCTGACGTGAATATTTTGTTTCTTGGATAATACTGAAAAAGATGTTAAAATCCATCAGATGTGAGTACATTTAAGAGTAGTGCTTTTTATTGTTTTTTACGTGGTCACAGTTCTTGAAGAACGATGTCTTTCTTGTGATATTACGACAGTGCTTCTGAGTCACCACTCAATAAAGGGGAAAGGGTTCAAAGGAAAATCCAAATACTTGACGTGCTCAGACAAAATATCTTTAAAGTTTCATGCTAGAAATAAAAATAAGGGATCCACACATCACACAGTTGCATGTCTGCTTTGTTGGTTTATACTGCTACAGAAGAAGAGATTATGAGAAGCCATATAACAAATTACTACACTAACACATATATAAAATGAAGTAAAGCTTAATTCAATTTTTCTACATGTGCATATTCCACTTGTTAATATACAAAAGCATAAATGAAAACAGAGAATAAGAATGAAAAAGGCTTATAGCCGAGCAATATAACAAAAGAATGTTATCAGAAAGAGAAAATGAATGAATTAAACACAATACTTTTGACTAATATTCGCTACAAATTAACAATACATATACCTTAAATCTGTCGTCATTTCATATAACGTTCATACGTACTTTTAAATGATAAAAATATTCAAATTCGAAACGTTTCGCGTGACTTGTCAAAATGGGACTTGAGGAATTAGTATGTGAGGTGTTTGTCGATTCTTAAAATTAAAACAAAAACGTTTTCAAAATCTTAGAATATTTACGTAACATTTACAAATAATATCAAGGTTCTGTCACAATTCTTTAAATTTTCAACTTATCTCCAAAATGCTTATAAATGCAGATCATTGTCGCGTAAGTTTTCAATTTTTATTTTTGTTCATAATTTTAGGTGGTGACCAACAAAAGAAAAAAATGGGATCGTAATACTCCTTACAACTTTAACACTGTTTACTTAATAAATTATTAGATATAACAAATCGATGAAGAGATAAACTAGGAGAGATTAAAGAATTTTGAATCATTGGCGAGATCTGAAATGTAAAGAACAAAACTCTCAAAACAGTGGTATTTAGTACATTGTTTTAAATGTAAAATTTTGTATGAAAAATAACACAACTTTGCTTTCTTGTAAGTCAGGATGTGCTCAAATTGTTTTTTGACTCTACCACAACTTATTTCGGTGTATGAGACGACAAATGGATATGCCGGAACGTGCCAACTTATTCGTGAGTTTATATTACAAAGATTTTCTATTGTACGAACTATTCGCTTCTAGTATATTATATTTGCTATCTATAATGTTACGTGGCGATATTATAAGCTATTTTTGTTTGATTTCCGAATCTGGTCCCTGTATTTTAAATTACGAATTTTAGTTTGTTAAAACATAATTCTCACGATGCCTCAGTCTTTTAGGCAAACTTATTTTTAACTGAATCACCGAAGGGATTATCCAAGCCGGGATAGCGGCTGACTTCCCACTTCTCAATAATCTGTCTCAATATTATAGATATGATTAAGACAGGACCGTTTCCGAGGATCCAAAGCGAGTGATTAATAGAAAATAATTTACATTCTTTCCTTTTCCTAAATAAGGTCTTGGAAAGAATGAGAGGTATTAGGCTGATGTCCGTTGGGAAAAGCAACAGAGCCGTCCGGCCCAACGACCCAGAATCCCCCAACGGTCTTCATTGTCGTCAGCAGTATGGTCTACATATCTATAAACCACACCGTTCATAGTGTTACCTTGCGTCACCGTGCTCGACATGGTGGTCTTCTCTACACTGGAAACCTTTCCTGCCATATTTGCGTCGGTGACGTCACTTGGTCGACTTTTCTTGCTGGCAGGTGTTTCTCCTTCTTCTTTGCGTTTTGCCACAGACGGAGCTGGAGCAGGGGTGGACGTTTTTGGACTAGATTTGGTTTCTGGGAGATTTGGTCTTTCGGCTTCAGAAGTTTTCCGTAAAGAAACCTTTGGCTGTTCTACTTCTCTGGGAGTTTCAACGGATTTCGAGATTTTGGCTTCAGCAGATTTTTTGGGTGTTTTTGCTTCTTCAGGATTTGTATCTTCGGCAGGTTTCGGAACCTCCTGGGATACTGCTGGCTTGGGTTCAGCTTTATTTGGAACCTCTACAGGTTTTGGTGCATCAACTGGTTTCGGTAATTCTACAGACTTAGTATTTTCAGCTTGTTTTGGAGCAGATTTATCTGTTTGTTTTGAAACCTCTGAACTTTTAGAAATTTCAACAGATTTTGGTTGTTTCACTGGTTTTGGCGCAGGTTTTTCTAAAGAAGGAACTGATACTTCTTGTTTAGGTTTATGAGGTTCCCCTGTTTTTGGTACCTCAACAGTCTTCGGTGTATCAGCAGGTTTTGTTTTTTCAGTTGGTTCTGTAGATATATCTGGTTTTACTTGTTCAACTGATTTTGAAGATTCTTTTGGTTTCAATACTTCAGTCGATTTTGGTTCCAGAGGTTTGGAAACCTCTGCCTTTTTATCAACTGGCTTTGATGCTTCAGTATTTTTCTCTGTAGTCTTTGGTGTTTCCGCTGGCTTAG
This sequence comes from Laupala kohalensis, assembly GCA_002313205.1. Lineage (NCBI taxonomy): Eukaryota > Metazoa > Arthropoda > Insecta > Orthoptera > Trigonidiidae > Laupala > Laupala kohalensis. Next base: position 418,540 of record NNCF01127117.1, on the reverse strand, counting down.
GTGCCTTTGCTACGGGCTTGGGTGGTTCTTGCGCAGGCACAGGCTTTGGTGGTTCCGCTGCTTTTCGAACGATTGGCTGGACTGCGGATGGCTTAGGTGCAGACTTCTCGGGAGCCTTTGGAGTGTCCGCTACTGGCGCTGTTGGAGCAAGTGGCGATGGTGGTACTGACGGTGTCGCTGGCGCAGCAGGAACTGAAGGCACAGGAGGAGCAGAAGGGGCAGTTGGGGTAGTTGGGACAGGTTGTGCGTGGGCTACTGGCTGGGCAGCCTCGGCGAGGGTGGAGGGGTCTCGTTCGGATGCAGGGGCTGCCTGCTGGTCGTTGGCGGATGGCTCTGGAGTTTCAACTGGAACAAAATGTACACAATGCAAAACTTTGGATCATTTACTCCCTGCACCAATTATCATGTGGTCATTGATATAATATTAAACACAAATAATGTTTAAGTTAATTGCATTTTCGTAGATCTAAAATAAACAAATAATGGTAACGTGAAATAAAATGCTAAATATATTTTATGGAAACCTCATTATTAAAAATATTTTTGGGTTGAAATATAAAACCGCACACAACGGCCAAAACACTTTCTAGGAGTACGAGTATTTCTTGAGATCTAGACAGAATGTAATTTTTAATTTAACTGCCACTAGCTATTGGTTTAATAATAAATATTTTAGTACTAAAAAGAATAATGAATTGAAATGCTGGAAGAATAGTGATTCGTTTATGTAATTTTCATTAGGCAATTCTAGTTTGACGTCAATAAAGGTTGTATGATCATTTATTTTCCGTACGGATAAAATAGAATTATATTTTCCGTAGGATAAAATAAAATTCCTAAGTAAATGGAAAAGATAATGAAGTAAATGAGGAAGTGAAGTTATATAATGGTAGTTAAATTAAACACTTTTTATTTGTCACCCTGCATCTCGAATCATAATATTAGTATGAACGGAAACAAGTTACATTAATATGCAATGGATATGAGTAAATATTGGATTTCATTATCAATAATAAACAAATATAATAAAAGAAGAATTGTTCTACTCATTTATGAGAGGATTCTCCCCATAATTCTGTTGTCTGCATTATTGTCTAATTATGAAGACACATAATTGTTATTAGATTAAGTTATTTAAAAGATTTAATAAACAGGAAACAATCAGAAATTTCTTGACAATGAATAATTATTGGTATTTATTCCAATATGTACATGCGCAACAATTCATTGGATTGGTCTCCGATGTCACGTGACATGACGTCACACAAGACATGACGTGACACGAAACACCGTCCTTCGTCAATGCGTATTGACTTCCATCGTTCAAAGTCGTTTATCTTCTAAACGGCGCATTTCCGTACATGGGTTTATTGCCAAATATTGCTGTTCTGAATCCCCTCTACAACACCTATAACTGTGTAATAGGAATTCTGAATCATCCTATAAATTATTTCGACATCGGGTTTTACTATGACAATCTTCCTTGAATATATCTTTCGAAACAGCATTCTAACCTTCCGATGCCATCCGGGAAGCACATGTGTAATACGGATTGAAACAAATGATACGAGTATATGTACTCTTACCGTAGACGGAAGCGAATTTTAGGATCTCCTTGAGCCAAGCGCCTTTAGCGGCGTCGGAGTGCGCAGTGACGACGAAGGTAACGCCTGCGCCGCTGGTTGCCGGTAAGAGCTCAAAGACTAGCGGCTCTTCCGGTAGGTCCCTCACGCACACCTCAGGTAACTGACGAAAGCACACACAACAGTATCTCAATAACTCCAATACAAGAAATAACGAACACGCAATAACTACAATTGAGATGAAACAAAAGTCTAAAAATACATTAGTCTAAATAAAAATAGGAAATTATTGATATCAATAAAATAATAATGTCGCTTCTTATGTAGCTTGAAAATGAAATTTGGTCTCAGAACTTCATATTCGGATGTTCCGTGATGATGTCACAGACGTGAGCTATTGATAACTTGAAAAAAGTTATGAAGCGAGAGAGAAGAGTTACAAATGGAATTTTTAACCAGTAAGACAGAACTTATATCCTTGTATTTTAATTATCGATATAAGAGACTATAATGGAACTCGCAATAGGGAATAGAAACGAGAAAACAGCGATTTAATTTCAAATATATTAAGAATATCTCATAAATTTAAATTATATTTTCCCTAATTTAATGATATTTGTGAATGCATGGCGTATTCACATGTATTGATATTTACTTACTAAAAAATTGATATTTTAGTTCCACTTACTCGGATGGTGTCCTTGAGGACGAACACGGAGCGGTCCTCGGAGATCTTGCGTACCTTGCAGACGAGAACGCGGCCTTTGAAGAGAAACAGGTAGCGCTCCTTGCTTTTACCTTCCTTGTCTGAGAGAGTGAACCACTCCTGCAAAAAAATATTTGTTCATGAACAAAGAGCTATGAGTCCTGCAAAGCTCTTTCTTGTGCACTTGTTACTGGGATATATACAGTTAAATTGTTTAATGTAACTGATATTACTGTAATAAGCACGAAGAAATTTGCATATTGCTCTATCGTAAATGATCCTGAAAATATTAAGATGGGTATACCTCAAGGATTACCAAAATCAATTTTTAAAATTTTGTTGTAATGGTAAAGTGAGGACAAAGGTTCTCAAATCAAAGAATCGAATTCCGCTTATGGCGGTACCTAATCATCAACCCGGTACTTAATCTTCTCACGTAATATGAAGTATAAAATCTCCTATAATGAGATTGACGAAAACACTAATAATGCATGCGCCCGTAGACAAGCACTCTGATTTCCAAAGTGAAATGACAAGAAAAGCCAAGAATAAAAATGTATTAAAAATTTAAAAGATCTATTATTGCAATTACAATCGTTTAGTCACTATGAAAATGGAGTCTAAATTTTCTCGATCAATTTAAAGGTAAAATAAATTGAATATTTTGAAAGTTGATTCTCTTGCAATGTAAGTACTGCTCTATGATGGAGTTTAAGTGTTCATGAATGAAATATTTTAGTTAGTAAGATTTTTCGTGTTCAGACTATTAATGAGAGTACCTATTGGGCCTCACATCAAAACTACATGACAAGGAATCTCCATTAATGAAAAAAAAATTCTTTTGTAGAAAGAGTAATGAAATGTATAACACACACTTTAACGAAAATATAAATGGTTCTCTCTTAGGTATTGCAAGAATTGACTAGATTGACCTTGAGCACTAAAACGTTGCCGCCTGATGTGGTCGTACACATTCGTCTTAGGTATATGATTTTAAAATTCAGAATATGATATATATATATATATATATATATATATATATATATATATATATATATAACCTATAAAACATTGTTTATTTTTATTATCTTGTATTATTTTGCCATATTGAATGAGAAAACTTGGAACGGCACCCGCGCAAGAGAGAAGTCTCCATCTTTCAGTTTCCAGTAAACCCAGACATAAAATTGGTCATAATACTTACGTGTTTGAGCAGACGTCCAAGCTTGTGGATGTTACCGTGGTAGCCTTCAATATTACTGATGAATCTGATGTCGTCTGCCCGGTGGGGCACTGCTAGCATCAACTCTAGCGCCTTCTGTAAGTCGCTAGTGTCTTCGCCTAGTCGACTAGAATATCGCACCAACTCCTGTAACCGATTCATTAGAATAATGAAGGACATCTAATTAGCAATGAGATAAAATTCAGTACATTGTAGATTATAGCATTACATTATCAATATATTTGTTTATAACAGTGGCGGTATTTGACATATTAAAAAGGTGAGGGGCAGATTAATTTTAGAGGAAATAGGAGAGGGGGAACTTTATATATTGAGCAATACATGACAGTACCAGGACGAAATTTTCTTAAATACCACTTTCAATAAGAATTGAGAATAATATCTTGTAGAATATGTTTATTCATTGTAAATGCGAATTTTCAATGACACTGAATTTACCATATTATGAGCATAGTAGGATTGGACGATTACCGAAAATATTTGAAATCTGTGAATTGCATCCAAAGATTAATCGTCTTAAATTAATCAATCAATGAAGAAAAATTCTTTAGCGTTTGCAAGTTATTTTCATTCATCATTAAAATAATTAACTTGGAGTGAAATTTATCGTATCAGTGTATAATAAACCATTTTCACATGTATGGCCTTCATTAATGTGGCAGCAAAGAAAGACATGAACCTTGAGGATGATGAACCAGTAACAGTTTTCTGAATATATTGTTTGGAATTACAAGTATACTTAAAATAGAATAAATTGAATGCCGCATATAATTAACAATTAGCAATGACAACACAAAATTATTTTCTAACTGAATGAAAAATAAAAATAATTATCGTAAATTTTCCAAAATAATATATTCTCGCCTCGCAACAAGGCGTTGTCCAATTAAAATGTGGAGCGTTTCGGCGATGAACCAAAGCCATACTAAAACTTTGTCTATATCTGATTCAACTTCATTTATAGAAAAAAAAACGTAAATGGAAATGTCTAAACATGAAAGAAGTAGCTCGAGACATTATGTACTCTTTTCCCGCTAAAACATACTTCGTGCAGAAAAAAATTCACAGAAAGAATGTTTCATCTCACTCAATAAATTTTTGTATTTTTTTTAACTGGGAAAAGAAAGACAAAGATGTTTTAATACTCCGCAACAATCCTCAAACTATTTCAACTTCTCATCCCTCAGAGCACGACCTCATGGGTAACTATGCACCGGATACTATTATTTATTTATTTACATGTATCTACTGATTTGGTGGTACCATTTCCATCTCGTCTTCAGTGACTCCAGTAACATGTATTTCCCTACCCTCCATGACCCTCCAAACATGAATCTGAAGATAAACTGCAGTGCAGAATTTTTGCATACTGAAGAAATCACTGGTGACAGAACACTTGAATTTACACATTTTTCAATTTGTGTCGTGTTTTCGTCGAAAACTGTTGATTTCACTACTGTTTGTTACATTGAAAATGTTGAGTAGGAAAAAAGAAAACATTGGCAATATCAGCATTTTTGCACAAGTACTAGTTATTGAAATATTGATGATTTACTGGAAAAGAACAGCGCAAGCAACGTATTATCAATCTCCTCCCTGTCACCGATAAACCAGTCCTTAGTGACGCCGGAAACATGCACTTTCCCACCTTCTAGGACCCCCCAAACACGAATCTGAAGAGAAACTGTGGTGCGGAATTTTTACTCAAATCGGATTAGCTCGTACACTACATCCCATATTACCAGTGAAGGGGATGAAATGAATATTCGGTCACCTCACTGTCCTCGATAAAACCCGATTCACGCCAATTATTACGTATTCTTACTGCGGTCCATGCTCACGTTCTTCCACGTATCCATCAATCTACCTTTTTTAAAAATCATTACCACGTATCAACCTATCACATCTTTACAAATAATTTTCTACTTTCAACTTAAATTTAACAATTGTGATTACATTTATGTGGAGGGGCCGTTCACTCCCGTCATCTGACAAGTCACCATTGGCTTATAATATACAAGTTGTAAGTAGCATAGTTTCCTAATTTCTAATCTCAGAGCGCTAGCATAGTAGATGCCCTTCGAAAATTTAAAACTAATCTAATAAATAAATAAATAAATAAAAATTTGAAATGAATTGCGTAGATTATTACGTTAGTACATCTTGATATATAAAAATTCAGCCTGCGTATGTTAGCGCTTGCAAAACTCAAAAAGTAGTCGGTAGATTGACTTGAAATTTTGGCACAACGTTGCATTCGAATACGCGCATGTTTTATACTCGTATACCTATTTTATAGATGTCATACCTGTGACAGTTACAGGCATATATATACAAGCGAAATATCACTCACTGACACTAATAACGAAACATAAGACACTATAAAGCCTACAACTTGAAATTTGACAGATAGGTTAGGACGTAGGGATCCGCTAAGGAAAGATTTAACGAAAATCCAAACCCTAACGGGTTAAATGGAGGTTGGAATGTTTCGTGTATGTATCCCCCCATAACTCGTGCCTGGAGCAATTTCAACCTAACTTGATACACAGATGATTGACTATATGAAAATAAGCACTGTGGGGATAAGACATCCTTTACACTCCTAGGGAGGGGTGAGATGAGGATGACATAAAAATAATGGAAAAATCCGATTTTAGATTAGAAACCATTCTTTTCGGTGCCGCTGGGATGGATGAGAGCGTCCCCGGTGCTTTGTAAGTTAACAATAAGTCTACAGTGTATGTACCCCTAGAATCCCTGGGATAGGGATGAGAATGAAGGACAGGTTAACATAATAAAGAAGACCGATATTAGTGTGAACAAATCATTTTTGGGATCGCTGAAGTGAAGTGAAACTATCATTGCCAGTTAGTACACGACCACCCTTAGGGCCCTTGATCGGAATTGATGGGATGGTCCCTCGCTTGCTTCCGGAGAGTAAATTAGTTTATTGTCCTCCACGTGGTCATACGCAGTTTGTACTGTTTTTGACAATAAATTTATTATTTATTTATTATAAAGAATAGACACCCTTTTTGTTGGGGATGAGAAGGAGTGAAAAGTAATATGGAAAGTAACCGATATTAGTGTTGATATCGTAGTTTTCGGGGCCGCTGAAATTAGTAGTTACATTCTCGAAGACGTCAAAGTTCACAATCAGCCCGTATAAACTTCAGCATCCCTAGGGAAGGAGAAACCATGAAAATAATATCGAACATGACATACCAGTGACGAGTCCATAATTTTCGGCGTCGCTGAGTTGTTAGTGATATCCCGATATCGTGCAAGTCTGAACTCAGCCCTCATGAAACGAACACACCTCTAGCACCCCTTGGGTGGGGAGTGGAAATGGGTTTATGCATAAGAAGAATTGAAAACTAATTTTGAAATATTAAAAAAATGGAAAATTGCATCGGATTCATAGTATGAGGGTTGATGAGATTTTTACAGTGCCGATGCCGTTAAAGTTGAGTTCACATAGTGAAACGGTATTCTTAGAGCTGGGGAGGGATGGGTGAGACGTAAAAATAACGTAAAAATTAGGGTGGAGTCCATGGTTTTTGTGTATTCTGTAATGAATAATCGTATTTCCAATGACATTATGTACCTACATTATATACATTATGCACGACACCTGAAGTGAGGGATGGGAAGGGCGTGACGCGAAAAATAATCGAAAATGTCAGGTAAGAAAGGATTTTACGAAAATTCACCCCTAAGTGGATGAAATGGGAAATTTGTGTTTTCTAAACAAAAATTTCTCAATTACATCAGTGAAAATGAGGGATTGATACACACCAATATTATCAAAACTTCTAAAATTGATGGACAACATTCTTACTGGTTATCAATAATAGTGTGAGAAAGAATAAAGTTATAGACGTATTACAAAATTCACGCGAGCAAAGTGGGGGGACTCAGCTAGCATTAGATGAAATTCATGTTTGTATGTATGACTCAATAACTCTATATCGCTAAGTGATATGTTACTATGTTCAATATTTGTTACTTTTGACGAAGGCCCAAAAACAGTGTTGGAACGTTATGTTCAGAATACGTCAACAATAAATATTGGGCGGAGTCCTTTTAAGGTGTGACCTATTAAACTTTAGAATATTTACGAAATGAATATGAATTGTATAGAGACAAATCTTATGTCATTTGGTGGGGTAGAGACCATCGTAGGTTTGAGTCATACCTGGGAAGCAAAAGTATGCTAATTTTAATGAATAGTAAAATATAAAAATATATATCATACACCTTTCTTTCTCTACGGTTCATAATACATACACACACACACACACACA
>NNCF01127117.1:354363-410658 GCA_002313205.1 Laupala kohalensis | reverse complement strand
TATATATATATATATATATGCAATTGATCAAAGCCCAAACCAAGAGTCGAAACGTTGCGCTGAAAAAAATCACAATGACCTCAAAACATAGTACTAATAAAACCTATAATATTGTACCTATTTCTTTTACACACGAGTTAAGCACAGCACACTGTGTAACCCTTCATAGGGCCAGCTGTCTTCAGCAGGAACGCGTCACCCATTAGAAGGCACTAGAGCGACTTCCCCGAAAATATAAATCTGTCACTTTATATTACAGGAATTTAGGAATGGACTGTTTGCTGTGTTGGAATTATATGTTTGGAAATCGATTGATATAAAAGGGAAGAATGAGAGACTTCCCGAGCACATTTGTAATGTAACCTCCAACACGACTACGTCGTGAATAAAGCGTAGTAAAAACTTTTGTGTTTCATTTCTTCGAGCGATCTCGTGGTAAGAATCTGCGGTTCTTAAGACCGTATAGTGAATCGGTCACCCACGAACATAACTCACGCATGACATAGCCATAATTTCAACTTAAGGATTGGGACTGCTAGCTTTAGCTTGAGCTAGCACCTCCACATTGACCGAATAATAACATTTTCAAATTTTTCAAATGTTTCAATTCAGTACAATTTAGCACTGACAAGACAACAATTTTTAATTAATAACAAATGTTTTTATAAATAAATTACAATTTTTTAATACTTTTGTTAAAAAAATAAAGGGATCAATTCTTCGTTGAACAATAAGTCGTTCAGTATAAACTCTCCACTGTTTAGTATAAACTACAAAAGTATAAACTTTTTTAGTAAAGGAAAGAAGGTTTTCTTAAAAGTTTCATAACTTTTGAAAAACGAATTTTGAGTGTCAATTCTTCATAAAATACAATTAAAACTTGCGCACTTTAATGTTTTACCTTCGGATGCATGTCGGATGCTTATTACCGAATAATTTTGATGCAGACATATTATATGTAAGCCTAGGACTATGCTTCCCGATATGTAAACCGAAATAAATCAAATATTAAAAACAAGTCCAAATGGAAACCACATGTCGTCCTTCTTTTATGTTATAGTTTAATGTTTTTTAAAATAAATATCAAGAATATTTCTGTTTGATCTGCTGGTTATGGGAGCATTTTACCTAATCTCGAAGAACAATACGAGGTAATCCCGCCTGTTAAAAACTTTCGTCTCTCCTAATTCCAAGACTTCATGCCAACTAAATATTTCTGACTTTTCGAATTTTTTGGTCAAGCATGAACTTAACTCTCTTTTAAAGTGCAGTTTTCCTTTACTGAAGAACATTTTCATGATATTTTACGACGTATGTATTTTACGAGAACATTTTTACCGACGGAAAAATGTAACAAAACGAAAGTTTCTTATTTTTCGACGTAGAATTCATTCCTTTATTTTTTTCGCAAAAGTGTTAACTTTTATGTAATTTGTTTATAAAAATATTTGTTACTAATTAAAACTTGTTTTGTCAGTGCTAAATTCAAACATTTGAAAATTATATTATTCATACACTCTTTAAATTAAAATTATGTCTCTGTGATGCCTACGCAAAAACGTGCAAATAGTGTGTTATTAATACTATATTGTAGGCAATTTTTTGTTTGATAAAGTAGGGGTGCTAATTTTATTGATGTATCACAATGAATATTGTGAATCGTCTGAAGATCGTATGATACATATTTTACTATTCTCTATAACATAGGGGACGTGAATAGTGGAATTTAATGTCTATCTCTTCAATCTATTTGTTACCCAATATATTTGTCGCGTCACATAAGTCAATCGGAAGATGGGGAGAAATGTTGCATTCTTTGGTATTACTTTGCATCACTGACATTCGCCGTGGAGCACGCACCACTACAGGAGGAATAAACGGTTAAAGACGCTTCGATGCTATTTTCCGGATAATGTGATGTTTTGGATGTATTTTTTTCTAAACAGAATGTATTCTGGTATGCATAAATTCGATAATAAGTGCATTATGTAAGAGTAATTCAAAACCATATGTGTCACCGTACGTTATTACGTAGTATGCTGCCCTTGAAAATATTTGTAATGAAATTTTGGACATAGAGATAAGAAAATTTCACACCATAAAAATTTAGACTAATATTTTGGAGTTCTTGATCGGTTAGTTTAAGGTCATTTGCTGTTATGCTATATACACGATTTCTGATTAATAGAAACTATTTATGAACATCTTTATTGAATACTGTCTTAGTCATGTAAACAAAGACAACGTAAGAGCTTATAAATTCTTTAAATCTGCACATGAGCAACAATTTTTAGTGGAATCCAAAAACTTGCTCTTTAGTGAAATTTTCTGCTTTCATATTGACTTTCCTTATATTAAAACTGAGTTTACAGTTGACATTTTTACCATTTACTACCATTCATAGCGTCCTAAGGCTTGTTTTCTTACCCATTAAGATCAACTTCTATAGAACCTTGAATATAATCTTGCCCAATAGTTTAGTATTAGGCTTATCTACGTCATTCAATTTTTTACATCGTCACGGAAACAAGGAGCAATTTGAAAGTATTTATCAAACCCTGAAACCATAAGTATTTGTTTAAAAATCTGCGGAGTTAAAAAAAACTAAATGCTGCAATTGTAGTAAAAACGTGCAATATAACAGCTGTGGCAAAAATTTATTGCATTCAAGGATTGCATTGACTATGTGGTTAAAGTACTGGAAGTATGGAAGAAAAAAATTATGTTGATATATTTGAAAATATTGAGATACTAAGATGTAGACCATTATCTTAAAATATATATTAAGTTATAGATTATTAAGATATATATTATCATATAAATTAAAATGTAGTCTATGTACTTGTAAATTACCGCAACGAACTCCTCGTAAACTACTGTATTATCGTACGCGAACATTACTCATAAAGCTGAAATTAGACCCTCTATATACTGCATAGTTGGTAAAGAAAAGAATCGTCATAGCTATTTTGAGAAAGTGTTTCTCGAAACGTAGAATCAGTGCGTCATTCTGCAGAGGACTTGTCATGCTAGGCGAACCATGATCTCTAAATGCACTTCTGTGATTCAGGAGCCAGGCAGTCGATAATGGCAAAGTGAATGGAAGAGTAAACAAGACCTTATGCCAACACAACATCCTACATCATAACAAGCGTGTTATGACTTTCATCACATAACATACGAGTTCTGTATAAAACGTAATGAGACCTAACACGGTGGTGCATTTCCACCAGAAGATAACAATATTATCTAATACTAACAATAGATATAAAAGGTTTAACTACGTCAATATGCCACTAGAGAGCTATATTCTTTCCCTCGAATTAGTGAGGACGGCTCCGTAGCTTCATTAGCTCAATCATCACTCTCTTTAGAATTCGTCGAGTCAACAATGGACTATATCTGCGTCCGTCATGAACATTTTGTGAAGCGTGTTGTGCGTGAGGTAAGACTATACATTTCCTTCAACCATGTGATACGACCATCTGAAACTGTCGTGATCATGGTTTTATTGTGATCATGGAAACAGTGTGATCATATAGACTTTAAATACTTTAAATACCACACCGTGGCTGCCACCTGCATCTTCCAACTACCTGGGACGCTGTACACCAACTGAGCATCAGCAAATGCTATGAGACCGTAACTAGAGCTCACATATATTTCACTGGCCAGTGAAAATCTAACGAACAATATGATCTTTCATCATCAATTTAACCTCCCTTCATTGACGAATTCAATAACATTTAACTGAACCTTGTAAATAATCATGCATCTTTTATTTTTAAATTAATGTCATGTCTTTAGCTGTACGTTTTAGTATTAGATATTTACGTATATGTCCATTGATTTCATGTGTGTTTAGGTTACATTGTTGGTGGGATTATTAGGGAACGTGTTTTTGTGTCATTTCTTTGTAAAACAATATTTGTATGTCCATTGATTTGTTGTTTGTTCAAGATACCATCCATTCCCATAGCTTCCAGAGTTTTTTTGGGGTACGGCTCATGCTCCACATGAGAAAATTAATTTATTGAAGATATAGCTCCTAACCATTAAAGTTATTCAAAATAAAATCCTAGGGCGTTGACACATTTCTGCCAATTACTTTTTCATGCTTGGAAGGCGACCTGGAAGTCATTTTCAGGAATGCCCTTCAAGCAGCGTGTCGCAGCCATTTTAATTTATGTTTCGGGGAATGGCTGAGTGTTTTGACGCTGTCTTCACTCTCGAAACAGTAAAAAGTGCAGCGGGGTCACATCAGTACTGAGGTGCTGAGGAAGCGTTGCAATCCGTTCTAGGTCAGGTAATCGCTGACCAAGAGTGACCTGGTGCATTGTCATGATGCGGTTTCCAATTGGCTGAAATGCCTGGCCTCACTCGGTTCCTTTCAATCTTTTCAACACTATTGTGAAGAAAGCACCCAAAGACGAGCTTGATTTTGCTCTTCGATCAGCTTATTCGAGCCTTTTCTGGCGAGGGTATGTTCCCGTGTGCCATTCGGCAGTTTTGCGCTTTTTCTGGAGGTCATACTCAAGAAAACCAGCAATCGTTGATGGGCTTTCATTCCCAAACACTTACTGGATCATGGCGAATAGATCCATAGCCCATATTCCGAGTCTGAAACATGAGTTTTGAAAGAAACTTGCATTTGTAGGTTACGACCGAGCCTATTTACTGGGGTCCACTTAAACTACTGTACTAATCTCACGGAAGGTCGTAAGCGACTAATCTAGTTGCGTTTTAAATGTGATTTCCCCTTCCATCGAACCTTCCTAGAGTGAGGGCGATGCAAAGTACAATCGCACCAGAAAAAAATCTGGAGTGTGCCCCACTCAATGTTTCAATTATAATTCATTACAAAAAATGATACTAAATACCCATTATTATTTTTAAAAAAGGTAAACCACTAAAATATGTTGTAATATAATAATTAAACAAGAAAACACACTGAAAAGAACAAACGGTATCAAAAATTTATCATCACATTACGTAGTGCACTCCTGAATATAAGATTTAAAAACACAAGTACATATTGCATGAGTTATCTTCCACCTTAAACTCTTTGCAATAGCCCTATAGGCAGACATAAAAAACGCGCCTCCAAGATTTGCGCAACTCATTTTTTGCGCAATCAATTTTCGCTGTATTTCAAAAATGGTACGACGCACAGGAATGCGACTTAACAACCTGTTTGCGGAAGTAACTGACCGATCAAAATGCTTCTAAGCATATTTTCGAAATTTTGAATTTTAAGACACCTTACGTGGAACACGGTGTGTAAATGAAGTCCTTATGAGCTGTCTAGAAATAGGCTTTTATTCCCTATGTATTCAAAGTCAAATCGCAAATTAGGTTTCGATGCATCAATTTGTTCGTGAGTTGTCGGGGGAACAAAATTCTTAACGTACACACACAAACATACGACATTGGACACCGTCGCCAAAATTTGAGAAACAGACTGCCCTGGAGTAGATCAGAAGAGATCTCAAAACTTTTTTTCGACCGATTACAATACTTTCCTTACACACTCTGCGTAATTGGAAAGTAATAATCTCATTCTTTTTTATACAGACCTGTACTTTAACAGAGAATTCCTTAAGCACTACAGAACGCGCTACATCATAATAATACACGTCATCAGAATCTTAGGGAAGTGAGGCACCACGATAGCTCATACCTGGGACGAAACAAATATCTTTTTAAATAAGTAAATTATCTAATTGTGTTATAACAGCACAGAGAAATTTCTACAATTGAAAGGTCAGGTAGCACAATTTCAGAGAGTACAAATGTAGAATAATAACGAGGAAATGGAGTGAGATTCTTATAATATTTGGAATTTAAAAATCAATAATCATGGTAATATACTTAATAGAAAATATCATTAAATATCTAAATTTCACATGATTTCACATGAAATTCATAATATATTTTGAGGGATCTCTCATTTTTGTATTTATATTGTTATCAACATATATATCAAGCAATTATTCAGAATGGTTGTTAGTTTAAGAAACGTAGCACTAATTCATAATAAAATTAACCACCGAGAGTCTAATACAATAGCTTGTGCCACTTGAGTTATGAAGATAAAATAAAAACATAAATTTCAACGAACAATATTACTGAAACGAACCTGGAATATACTTGTACTAAGGACAAGTATGCCAGAAATGTGAGAATTAACATTCTATTAATCCCCTTCATAAGACCTTGCAACGGAATGCGACATTCACCTCTTCACCATCGTATACATCAATACACAAATGTCCCAGAAAATTTGCGTATCTGTTCTGTGTAACCGGAAGGAACAACTCAAACGAATAAAGATACTTTAGAGAATTAAAAATATATTTTGACGATTTCCTATTCATAACTTCACGTTTCATCATTCACATATTCCTCTTCGGGGTAACAGCATTTAAAAACTACACGAAGGAAAGAAGCAACTTGTCTCATTTATCCGAAAAAGTAAGTCATTAAACTTCCCTACTACTAAAACATGGGGAAAAGTAGTGTCTGCCGTATTATTGAATCAATAAAATAGTCTTGCTCGATAAAAGTAAACGATACATTGTCATACAGAACGTTAGTTACATTGAATGAACGTTAGTTACATTGAAGTTACATAGCTGAAATTTTTGAATCCGCCTCTGCCTTAGGGCCCTTGATCGGAATTGATGGGATGGTCCCTTGCTTGCTTCCGGAGAGTAAATTAGTTTATTGTCCTCCACGTGGTCATACGCAGTTTGTACTGTTTTTTGACAATAAATTTATTATTTATTATTATTAAATTTTACGCGGGATTAAATCGTACTTTTAGCTAGTTGGTACATATTTTAAATAAACACTGAGACATTGTTGAGAGTGATTTAGGCTATGTGAAATAATAAGACAGAGATTAAATATTTCAAATCTCCTTCAGTTCAATATTTGAATTACAAGAAACTCACCTTCAGAAGGAGTTGGTAATCGTTGATGCGTTGGATGGGGAGCTTAAGGTGTTCACTGAGGCTCTTGTCGTCGCCGAGTTGCTGGCTGCGCTCCTGCAACACCATCACAAGCCATTGAAATATATTGCAACCGAAAAGAGAGGAATATTTCTCACTAAGAGATTCTGCCACTAGTTTAGGTTTCGGAATAGACTAGAAATTCCATTTTATATTATATATAGAAATTGACGCATATTTGACGTATGAATAATAATTTCATAGCATCCTCTTTTTGGCTGATTTATTACTTGTGGATGTATTGACATCAATTTTGGTTTTTTTAAAGGAACAATTCATTTTTTCAGAGCTATTATAATGTCTAAGTGTAATTAAACATATTGCATTAATTCAAACGAACAGACCCACGAATATTTAAAGATTTGGTAATCGACGAAAGATGAAAAGGGGGAACCCGATGCATACTGCACTCCTTGAAGCTTATCGTGTGCTAAGAAATGTATTAGAAAAATATTTTTAATCTCAAGAATCTTTATTTTGATAATTGTTGGTACATGAGGAAACGGAGACACAAGAGAAATAAATATTTCCATTAAATAAAAAATAATTCTTCGATGTGTCCATCACGCCCCGCCACTGGAGAAAGATGGGCCCCCTGGGGTAAAACGAAAAAAAATTGCTTAATAACTAAAACTAAATACAAAACTCACAAATGAGAACTCTTTTCATATTCCTTGACACAAGGGTAATATGACCCCTTGTCACCTTCTGTAGATTGTGAGCACAAAGATGTCCAAAAAATAGGAATGATCGAAATGAAAAAAAAATTAATTCATGATTTTTTAAAAAATAAAGCGATTTGCAGTTTTTGAAAATAAAGGAACCCAAGTTTCCGAATGGGATGAAAATTCTTTCCTCAATTGTTTTATAGCCGATTCTATTGAACCCTTTCCACATGCCGGCAAAGTGCCTCATGTATGTTGGAGTGTCAGTTGTACTGTGATCTTCATATAGCTAACCCTATGGAATAATGACACATCTAAAGAAAATGTAATTTACCAGAAGTATAGAACTGAAATCATACTTCTCTGAACCAAGATTAAAGACACTGTATTCATATTAATTGTGCATTATTCAAAGGTTACAACTGCTATCGAGGCAATGACTCTGATGATGTATTTTCCTTCTGAATAAATTCTGTTTTTTTTTCATTTAGCACTTACGTCACTTTCCACGGTATGAAACGGTATGAGTATATTTCCACTTTTCCACGGTCCAGTATTGAAGACCATAATGGTTCCATGACTTCGTGCGGTTAGCATGATATTGAAAAGAAAATTAAGCATTCTACTTTTAATGATTTCTAAGATCCCCCCAAAACACCGGTAAGATATTCTACAGTTGAGAGCGATGAAAAAATAATAATTTATGTCAGTGTTGTTACAGAAGGGACATATTTTTTCTTCGTCAATCAATAAATATTGCTATTTGAAGGGGGCGAAAGGGTTGCAACTGAAATTTTTTGGAACTTATCATGAAACTATAACCATGAGCAACTTTCTATGGATAACTTAAGAAGATGCCTCGATGATAAAATTCGTTGATTATTGAACATAACTGGCTTCAAAAACACACCCATTCTCCTTTATTACACAGTGGAAAGAAGGTATGAGTATATTAAGGAATATTATATAAAAATATTTCCCAACCACAAACATTGATAAGTAACATTATAAGTTGATAGTAATGGGGATTTAGGAAAGAATATATGATAAAAACTACAAAATTCAATTGAAAACCGTAGTTATTCATAGTAGTATAAATTGGTGATCTAACATATAAAGATAATTTTTTGTATGTTCATATATTATGAGAATATATACCTTTTGATGAATATTCAACAGAAGATGAAACAGTCTCGAAGATACCGTTCACTATTTTAAATTTTGTCGCGCAGACGTGAAATAAAATTTATGCGTGTTTGGGAAGGTATGCTTCAGCAGTTTATAGAGCGTACGTAGTCAAGGGAGGAGGAGCCGCCGCGACTATTCTATATAACATTCGCGGTGGCCCTGGGGCTCTGCTATGGAGTTATCAAGAAATGATTATATTCGATTTGTGATTGGAAAATTTATCATAAACTCTTGAAAACTACTTTTTCATATTAATTAATTATTTCCTCATATATGATAGATAGATACTTTGATCATAGAAGTTTTCTGTTTAAGCTGTATATTTACTGATATTTCTAGTTGTCTTTTGTCAAAATTTTGTGAACTTAAGTGAAACGGCCCGAAAAACACCAATTGAATCTCCCAGGCTGCGCAGGATTGATTCAACGAATGATTATAAAATTGTCGATGTATTAATTTCTTCAACATTTAAATAGGTTATACAAATGTCTAAATTTGTAATGTAATATAATGAATAATAGACTAATAAAATTTTATTTTGAGTACAACCTGCTGGAATACATCCATCTTGTAATGCTTTATTATTCATAAATTATAACCTTTAAAATTAAACTTTATAAAAATAACTTTATACAAGTACGAGTACAAGGCAAATTATTCTTTTTTCATTTGAAAATTCATTCCTATGTTAACGTGCAGGCGTAGGATGATCCTAAAACGGCTCGGAATATAGTTTCTTTTGGAAACTTGACTGCACCACACTCGCGCTGTTCGAGACGTAGAAGATGGAAGGGAAGGGGAAGAAAAACAAAAGAGTATTGATGATATGGAAAGGAGAGAGATCACCGCTACTCAATGTCATGAGTCAAAGTATAAATTGAGCAACAGTTGAAAAATTCCTACGAAATTCAGAGAGAGAATGAGGCTTATGTGTGAGGAGAAAAAATAATGACATTTGGACTACGTAGAAACGGAAGTGGAAGAATAGTCGTCGTAAGATGCAATATTTGAAAATTTAGACATAGGGAGAGGCAAATAAGATATTTGAACAGTTCGGATGATACAGCCACATGCTAAACCTGTGAATGAAAAAAAGATTCGCAAAAATCGAAGTAGATGAATTTCTAACTAAAAATATGATTATCGGAGCCATGCAAATGTTTGTTCGTGGTAAGAAAATGTCAAATCCAAGGATTCGAATTCAGGATATTCAATCACTGTAACTTATCTTTTTAATGTAAACAGCTAGTGCTGGTTCAATTTCGGCTCTTACCGGTGCCAAAGGTGATACTCATCAATCGATTTCGGCTTCTGAAGTTAGTGGTTTTTTGGTTTTGAGTGCTGTCAAATTCAAGGAATTCTTAATTTTATTTTAAAAGGAAAATGGCATGTTNGTATAAGAGACAGACATGGAACCTTGCCGTGATTGAATTTGTCTTATTTTAACTACTGTATAACATTAGCGATAAATTTAACGAGTTCTTCATATCTTTCCGAATATTTCCTTAAATATGAAGAAAATAGAAATAAATAAATATGTTAGCTTCATTTATGGGATGATAAGGTGAGTAATGAGAAAAAGGTTCATTTTGTGTTGTTTTTCAGGGAAAAAAAAGTTTCTTTATATTTCTTTATGAGTTTGTACCAGATTAAATGCCATTGAAAATGCTCAACCCCGATTAAATTTTATCACTATTCTTGGAATCTTTTCACTTAGTTTATTTTGCTTTTTTTTGTTTTTCCCTTTCAGAAACATTAATTATTTATGAAATTTTATTATTTAATTTTGTTTTCATATGTAATGAATGAAGAACAGTGAAAATGGATAAGCAAAAAAATTACTTTCTTGGAATGCACGATGGGTCCCCTGGAATTAGATATGTGCTGATGTTGAGTACAGAAGCTGTTGTAGAACGGGAAAACTAGGTTCTAATTTCCACTCTAGTTGGATTTGCTGGAACTAAGGTTTCGGAATCATACATGCTCGTCGTTCATTTCATTCAATTACGCAGGACCGACAATGCAGACTAATATTACAAAATTTTCATCCCAGATAGGCCAATAATGTAAACAAGATCGATTATGGTAGAGAAGTGGTAGCGTTTTCACTTCCATCATACTGCTGAGTGGCAGTGCGCGGGGATCGAACACCCTGTCAGTCGAACTAGATGGGTGTAGTATTTTCAACGGGCTTCTGTTGGTTAAGTACATATTGGTAAGTACAGAATTGGCAGTTTTCCTAATCCTTCTACAGCTTCACATCTATAGTATTACTCGAAGAATTTCCTCCAATACCGACGTTGACACCAAGTGATAGAAATTACTCCATACCTAAAGGTATATTTCTTTGTATATTCTGGAACATAGTTTTAACTTAAACATTTGGAATATGACTCCATATTTTTGAGCCATGAAAGGAATGATTGTCCCCTTATATATAAATTATTGAATATATAAATTATTTAAAAAATTCTTAATTAAAATGGAATAAAATAAGAACCACTACGAATTAAAATATTTTGAAAGTGAGTAGAGTCGCAACCGAAATTTCTCTTACACAACGGCGAAGATGGGCGACCGTTGGGAAAAGACGTTGGGTTTTGCGTTTTGTTATTTGACGGGTAAAACAAATTCAAAGAAAAGAAGAATACGACGCGTTTATTTTTGGCCAAAAGTGGGAAGGGAATAGAAAATTTTCCAAGACGCAAGAGATAGCGTCGTTCTGTTTGAAGCCAACGGAAAAATTATCAGAAAGACGTTGGAGAACGCTAGTAACATAGCTTTGGGATGTTAAAGGGCAACGGCTAGAGAAGCACATGTTGGGGATAGGGAGAGAGGTAGCTTCCCCTTTAAAGATTTACATGGAAGAAGGGATTAATAGTAGACCGCAACCCAAGGAAGCGTGGGTTTGGAAAGTTTTGACCCACTTGTGGAAAGGGGCTGAGAATCGTCTAGGGCATCATGAAGCAACGACCAGACGGTGGGCGTCGCAGATGGTTGAGAGACACACCGAAGACAATGCGAACGACGGTTAAAAGGTTCGAGAACTTTCTAGAGTTAGTTGTCATGTTCCAGAAAAAACGTTAAGTTTAAAATTAGGGAAAAAGCTGGTGGAACCAGAAGAGAGCGTTGAAATGGGAAAGCATCAATCGGATTGGCTAAAAACATGAACTTGTCGTTGCAAGTTCAGTCAATCGTGATAATGGAAAATTCATGATTACTGGCTGGTTATAGTCACATGGTTTTCAAAAATTGTATCACGTGAGATAACTTCGGGGGGTACGAAGTGGGAGCAGAGGTTATAAAATACGTAACCGAGAGGCTCCGTGAGGAGAGATACAGAGGAGAGACACAGCAGAGATATCAGGGCATGCAGTGATGAGATTCTTGCATAGCAGTCGACATTCTGATTCAGTCAGATTGATTGAGATTCATGCAGAGAGAGAGAGAGAGCTTCAGCTTCAGAGTTTTTTTTATTCAATGCATTCTAAGATTTTCCTTAGAACGTCTGAGATTCTGAGCTTCTTAAGTTTCATACGATGGATTTGTGATTCAAAGATTCACTGGTGAGATAGGTCTTGAAAGTTAATCAAAGATCATGTCTCGAGTTAATCATAAAGCTTCGGACGGTATGGTGACGAGCAACGATCACCGTAGTCAGGAAAGCGCGTGAGCATTCGGAGAATGAACTTTCATTTCGCTGGCGCTACCACGCCCATTGATGCAGACTGATGGCGATGGCAACAACCGCTGTTGAAAAGAGGCGCTCTCCATTCAGCTGGGACTGAACCAGGTGCTTAAACTGATCTGACCATCAAAACCATAAGGTAATCTGTGGAAACTGAAGCTTCCAGTATTCAAATGTAATTAAGTGGCAGCGACTACAACAAAGTGATACGAACGAGAATATGAGACGGCCTGCGCTCAGGACTCTTGTAAATTTATATAAACGATCAAGGCCTTAAGAACAATGAGCGATCATAATGATTTTTTTGTTTAATTCAATTAATATTTCCATTTGACTAATTGTTAATAAATACTCTCCTATCTAAAGAAGAGTAGTCATGGTAAATTTGTAAGGTGTTACATGTGAATTTTGGGGATCTGGTTTGTGAGTATGACATGTTTTCTAGCTTATAAAGTAATTAAGTCAATCTTATTTAAACAAAGCGCTTTCCTATCATAAGGAACTCTGTATGTGGGGCTTACTTAATTAAAAATAACCCGCCATTCATTCAAGAAATTCCCTGTGATATATTTATCTGCTTTATGATTAATTAGATCATTTATATAATTCTTTTTGTGTTTTATTTTAATCACTTTTCCTATCGTGGTGCTCGATTCACCCAGTAACCCTGTATCCTCTAATTGATTAAAGGCTTGTAATCATATATAAATGCGCTTTAGTCCAAAGAGTTGTATGATTTTCTTTTGGGTTTCAACTCTAATTCGGTGATTAATATTTTTTCATCTTCCCTCTCACTGCTTATGTAGAATTCTGTCATCAATTATTATTAGCAAACATTCCATATATCTCACTATGTACGTCTCACTACATATGTAGTACCACATTCTCATACTTGAAATGTTGGATTTCTTCTAGTCGTATTCCCCATTCCTAGTAACACGATCTTCATCTTATCCCGATTATTGATAATCTTTATTTAATACATTTCTTGTGCATTCAGAAAATATGCTGTTTCTTTCTCTTCTATTTCTCGCCGCTAATTCTTCCTCATTATGGGTCGCGATGACGATCCCTGTTCACCTACGTTAGTTGCTTTAATCAACCACTTCTTCGTGAATTGAATTAATTACACTGAATTTTATATAACCTTTGTGGAAATCTGAATAAGGGAAAACTAGCATATTCTTTTTGAATATAGAGCCGTTCTTTATTTTCAATATTTCGAAAGTTACAGAAAACTGTGAATCTTGTTTTTATTCTTCATGTCAATCAATGCTAAATATTTTTTATAAAATAAACTGAATCCATACGAGTAGTATAAAATCAACAAAGCCGTAGATAACTTCCCAAAACAAGCAGATCAAAACCAAAATAATTGATGTAAAAAATCGTATATTTTTTTAACACACTAACTGTAATAGAATGGTACAGAAGACACTTCGCATTGTTTCATAGAGAAAAGAAGCGTTCGAGTTTCTCTTATGTGAATGTGCTCTGAACGCTTGAAATGCGGCGCCGTTGTGACGCAGGGAGCAGGAGTTAAAGAAGAGGAGGCAGTGGGATGGAAGAGGCTGTCGCATCTTAGTCATCCAGAGAATCCGAGCGCCTTCGTGATGCTATATCGGTCCGCGTCCCCGGTCCTCCACTACGCCTACGCTCCACGCCCAGCCGACAGACTTCCATTGGCTGACAGTCGTGTCAGAGGAAAGTCATAAGGAAAATTGGGAAACACCGAATTGGGAAGGAGAGAGATTTATGCAGCGAAGTATTTAATAGAATGTCCTTATACTAAAAAACACAAACAAAATGTTTGTTTTTTCTCAGTGAAACTCATTATTAGCTGACTTCATTGATGTAGTTAAGAGCGTATTCAGAACATCATGAGTTTCATGACATCTCTCATACCGCATAAATACATCGCATTTACTATAAAAAGATTACTGAAAATATTGTACATGTTTTTTTTCAACGTTTGAGGTTAGTACAATGGTATATAATAACAGCAATAATAATACTAATAAATCCGAGACACGAGAAGAGTGAACAAATATATAGAGGACAATCTGCAGAAAATTCATGGAAAGACCTATCTGTCTGAGGTCCAAAAAATAGCCATTCTGGGGACGGCCCATATTATCTGGGAAGTGTGCACCTAAGAATTTCTCTAGGAGACACAGCCTAAGGGAAATGGAACTTCCTTGGACGCAATCCGAAATACCAGCTATGCTGAGAAATAAGTACAAAATAATAAAAATAAATAATTGTGTTTATTAATATGCTGTAGTGCCTATTAACGGTTTATTTTTTACGTGTAGATTTAAAGAGTCCAAGAATAAAATTAATTTTTCTCGTTTAAATCATGTCAAAATTTTACGAAAGTCAACAAATATTTCCCCAGAGCTACAATTTGGCATCCTAACTGATTCTACTGAAATCAAATCAACGACTCGGTAACATCGAAAAAATTAATTTCTAAGTTAATCTTGTTTGACTGGAAATCTCGTGATCTCTCCAAACTGGAGGATCCATTATGGCGTACACTCGATCTTGAAATAGCAGCTAGGGTAGTTCTTAAAGAAATTAACTTTTAAAATTTGGACAGGTGTACCCTCCCATTTTGTTTTATGTAGTAAAACAAGACTTCCATAACAATATCGATTTTTAAATTTTATTTTAGGGTTCGCTACCAACTTTCAAAATTTAATTATCCTCACCTGGCTAACTACATAGTATTAGATAATTCTTTAAAGTTAAAACTTGATTGAAATATATTTTTTGGAATGATACATTCGTAAATCAATAAATATCGGTATAGCAGCTATTTATTGACTTCATCTTATTTTCGTATTTCTGTTTCAATTATGTAATTTCACGACTTTTTAAATCGGTTAAAACCATGCTTCAAAAATCGATTTTCTTCGATTCTATTTGAGGTTTTCACTAGATGTATAATTATTTTGATTTCAATTTTGAATTCACCGAGAAAGAAATAGGACGTAATAAAGAAACTGACTTTTTTTACTTTCTTTGTAAGTAAGGCTGGGTTCATACAAATGAAGAGTTAGTCTACATTTCGCAGGCATTCAAAAAGAGATCCCGAGTGTGAGGTAAATTTACGCGTAAACACGGGGAGAAATGTTTGTTGGTTGACACGATCACCCAAGTGGTGCGTGAATGAACACCTTCCCCATTTATTGCCAGTAATATTGGCTTATTACTTCGAAAAAGAAAAACGGCCCAGACTAGATTTTTGTGCAAAAACTAAATTGTAGTATTTTACATGACGCCAGTCTGACATGACACCATCGTTATACATTATTCACATCAAAACTCGAAAGTCCGTAAAAACTTGGTATTTGACCAATATCTGTGTTTCTTTTGGCCGTATAGAAATCACAGTCATAATAAAATATCTCATACTTCATATTTTCTATTGAAAATGTGTTACACTGTTCAGGTACGACTAATTTTACGAAAACGCAGCACGAATGTGTAGCGTGCGTTACAGACGCGTTAAGGCGTCAGCCTTTTTGCGATAGTAATGCATGCGTATAATATTAAAAACATCTTCGGACATTTAATTTTAGTTAACGAATATTTTACTAATAAACATTAGTTAAACTAAAATGTGTTGAATTCCGTAAGCTATTTACAGTTTTCTATGGCATTTGATCGACCAGATCTTGCAGTTTCCTTGTTTGTAACAATGTTTTGATATTCCACGATCCAAATGACATTTTCCTCATTCTTGGCCTTGTTCGTGGTAAAAATCCTTTCCGTTCATAGACTATGGATTTATATACCATGAAAAAGCCTTTGATTTGATCCTCAGAAACTGAATAATTGAGGCACTCGTCATATATAAAAGACCAAACAAGCTTCGGTCCTTAATTGCACATACACTAATGAACACCAAAACCAAAGTGATTAATAATCAAATTAATGAAAAATACGATGTGGAATTTGGTGTGAAACAAGAAAACCCTCTATCGGCTACATTTTTTATTGTCATGAATGTAATTCTTGTAAACTTGAACCTTAATAGTAATATTACCATCCGGTTGAAACAATGTATTGTCTACTTAATGATACCAGCAAGAACTTTAGACTCCATGCAGAATACCTTTCAAACATTCAAAAAACCATTCCAGGAATATTAGTTATCAACGTACAAGTACTTAAGGTTTAAAACTGGTGAGCCAATGATTATATCAATTGAAAACATTGACTACCATGAAGTGAGATCCTAAAAATAACTTGGTTCAATAGTGAATGGGGATAATCGTGTAGAAGAAGAGATGAAAGAGCGAATAGCTGCCGGGAATCGAGCGTATTTCGCTAATATTAGATTGTTTAAGAGCACACTCCTCTCCAGAGAGGCTAAATTTAAAATATACAGGTCAATCATACGTCCAATAGTAACTCACGCTGCTGAAACTTGGACGCTTATAGAAAATATAGTGTCAAAACTGATGATATTCGAAAGAAAGGTAATGAGGAGGATTGATGGTCCTATAAGACGAGAAGATGGAACGTGGAGAATAAGAAACTACTACGAAATCAATGGTCTAATAAAATAAAAAAATATAATCAAACAAATTAAATCTCTACCGAGCTGAATATGACATGTCCACAGGACAAAAGGAGACAAGAAAGAAAAGAAAGAAAAGAAAAAGAAAAGAAAAGAAAAAGGAAAGAAAAGAAAAGAAAGAAAGAAAGAAGGAAAGAAGGAAAGAAGGAAAGAAAGAAAGAAATTGAGTAGGAATGTGTGGAAATCTGTAATGGAGCAATTCAAAGCATTCCTAAAGTAATGCTGTAGAAGAAGAAAGAATAAGTATTGTACATTAATCATATTACGTCGAATGAAAATGGGAGACGGGACCGGGGATCGAACCCGGGACCTTGAGCTTTGCGCGCTCATGCGCCTACCGACTGCGCCATCCCGTTCGCCACCCGTGCCCGTCTACCATTCTCATTCAACTTGTGAAACCCAAAGACGGGCACGGGTGGCGAACGGGATGGCGCAGTCGGTAGGCGCAGTCGGTAGGCGCATGAGCGCGCAAAGCTCAAGGTCCCGGGTTCGATCCCCGGTCCCGTCTCTCATTTTCATTCGACGTAATATGATTAATCTGTTACCTGGCGGTGAGGTTCACCGCAATCTAAGAGATTTCTAGTATTGTACATATTGGGATCGGATAATAATGAATTTCTTTGACAATTCGTTGGATGTAGAATAAAGGAGCATTTTCTATTTTAAATGCGGTTATATTTTATGTGTGTAATATTATTGGCAATTAAAACACACAAATACAGATCACACTAATGAAATATACTTGGTGTGAAATGTGATATCTAAGCAGTGTCATCATGAACATCTAAAATAGTACAAAAGTAAAAAAACTCAGGTCATCTTAATTGCTAGGCGACGAACGAAGAGGCAACGCGAGAATGTTATTGATGAGGTCTTTTGAGACATCAATGACATTCTAAAACTTATGCGAGTGGACAAGTACATCAGCGATCACAATTTTATTAAGTGAAACTTTTTTAACATCTAATGTTACTGGACTACCTATGCAATATTCAACATTGAATCTAACAGTGTTTGAGGTTGTTAAACTGTTGAACAAAAAAAATAATAGTTTCAAAATATTATCGAAATGATTACCAAGACATAAATACACTCCTCAGAGCTTATAGACTTTTGTGAAGAGTTTCCTAATTCAATATTGTGTTCTAATAAATTGGAGCACTAACAACATTGTGAAGAGCAATAGCTCATAAGGAATAAAAAAAATTATAAACCTATGTTTAAATGAATCTTTAGAATGATTTGTGAATGTAACGATAATTACTCGTGTAAAACTATAAATTGTGACCTCCATTGATTTTGTTTGATAAAAAATTTCCAAAGTTTCAAACAAGAGTGGGAATAAGTCTAAATTTTAAATTGATAGTTATCTCCAGATACGAGAAGAAATGACTTCATCCTTAAAGTACTTTCCTGTTAAGAAAATACTTGACCTACTTTCTAGATTTTAAATTGATAGTTATCTCCAGATACGAGAAGAAATGACTTCATCCTTAAAGTACTTTCCTGTTAAGAAAATACTTGACCTACTTTCTAGATTTTAAATTGATAGTTATCTCCAGATACGAGAAGAAATGACTTCATCCTTAAAGTACTTTCCTGTTAAGAAAATACTTGACCTATTTTCTAGATTTTAAATTGATAGTTATCTCCAGATACGAGAAGAAATGACTTCATACTTAAAGTACTTTCCTGTTAAGAAAATACTTGACCTCATTGATGAAAGAAATGACAAAAAAGTGATAAATATTCACACTCATTCTATTTCCTCCTTCTTCCCTAAAAAACTACGCGATGAGAATTATAACAAGGTGAAAAATATTAAAATCTTTCTCATGAATAATTAGTTCAATTACCTTTTAGTAATTGAATTATTCATCAGAAAAGTTTTTAATAATTTTCTGCTCCGAGAATAATAATTTCGAAACCAGTTCATTTCCAAATGCCATACAAATTTATGCCAATTATATCTATCTAATCTTCTTGCAAGTGTGCACAACGTAGGACAAGTTACTGTTTCTGAATTGATGTCGAAATCATATACCATGGCGAGAACTACATCTTGTCTACACGTCACTGCCTCAAGATCTACGCCAGATACCGACTCAAACTGTCACGACACTTTCCAGAGGAGGTTGTGCGAGGTGCGGTTTGTGCCCAAGGAGAGGGGATGAGCTCATTAATGCATCAGGACAGCAGCGGCGTCACTGAACGGGTTGGAAACGAGTCAGAAAAAGACTCAGGTATCACCACTCCTCTTTCACTTCGCCGACGCTGCCATGAGAGAGAGAGAGAGAGAGGGAAACATTGGAGGATAAAGGAGTCCTGGAATGATAGAGAAATAAAACGGGAGAGATGAAAAAGTGTACAACGAATTATATTGAACACATTTCATTTCGTAGATATCCTAGTGATGAGAGATGAGGATGAAATAAGAATAAGAAGAAAACAGCATAAAAGATGAACACGAAATGGCAAAACACGGAAATCGACTTTTTCTACCAAGGACCTGAGACTTACATTAAAATGTAATGTTCGAGAGTTGTCACAATATTATAGTGGTAATAGATGAACAGAAAATCGTTAATCCGTTAATTGTTAATTAACGAAGTCAACTATTTGTTTAACTTTATGACTTTAAAGTTTATCTCTAAAACCAAAAGTGGTTTATTAACTTTCGTTACATTTGATATCACGCAACATATAATTTTGCTACTTGAAATATTACTTATGCTATTATTTACGTTCTCTAGTCAGCCTAGCCCACCGAGTCAGTATAGCCTACTATACCTATAATATAACTATCAATTGCGTGTTTGACTAACTATTGTGTTCTTTATTATTTTACTGATTCAACATTTAAAATATTTAATTAACTTCTAACAGTTAAATTAGCTTCGGTAAAATTTTCAACGTCAAATAAACGCTTCAACAATTAACGAAATTATTTTGAGTAACAGAGAAACAGTTAAGGAAGTTAAATTTCAGATTAAATTTGCCCACCTCTGATAGTGACTTATAAATTATCGCGATAATTGTTTTCATCGGCCTCTTGTTCATTATCTTTAAATATTATATTTAAACAATATCGTAAAACAACATGTTCTCTTAAGTAGCCATCCATAAGAAAAATTGACTCATAACGGAAGTGACGTAATTACTGTTCAAGAGAGTAATTAAACTTAACTTATCGCCACGATAATTTTGGTGAGGTAGGTTTTTTTTCGAACACTCGATAAGCTTCCTAAGAAACCCCACTTATTCTTGAGTGGCAAAATTAGGGCATGTAATTCGATCCTCTTTTTTATTGTAGGGAGAAGGTGGGAAAGGAACCATTACCCGTCATCAAAATTTGCATCATTATTTATACTGCACGCATGTTATAACTTTCTATAACAGAATATAGAAGAAAATTATTCACTGGACATTTTCTTCCAGTAAGTATGACTCCAATGAAAACAGATTATATGATCAATGACCTTTTTGTACTTTCGCAATGTTCATAAAAATTAAGAATATCTGGGAAGTGTGTCATCCATTTTTGAATGTATTCTTTTCTCTTTGTGACATAGTTTTCTGCCAAAGGCCAGTGACTCTGCAACTATTTCCTTTACTATTTAATTCCTCTATGATGTCACACCGCTACTACTCTTTTAAAAGTAAAACATATGCCATTCATTACTACTACCAAACTCTACTATCGGCCTAGGAAG
This sequence comes from Laupala kohalensis, assembly GCA_002313205.1. Classification (NCBI taxonomy): domain Eukaryota; kingdom Metazoa; phylum Arthropoda; class Insecta; order Orthoptera; family Trigonidiidae; genus Laupala; species Laupala kohalensis. The sequence continues at coordinate 389,800 of NNCF01127117.1, read as the reverse complement.
ATGGTCAAAATCGTTAGAAGCGTTTATAAATACCTGTTCCTCTTTCCTAGTGACCCAAGGTAGAAATGCCTAAAAGGTTCCCGTATCTCAATCTAAAAATCGTGATACTTTTACGCAGTCGTTTCTGGAACGGGATACTTACACTCATATGTGCACTCAGACGGTCAAACCTAACCTTATCATCAGCAATCGATGACCTTCCACACATCGGTTGCCCAACCNTATATATATATATATATATATATATATATATATATATATATATATATATATATAAAGACATACAAATCACCAGATTTTTACGTATTTCATTTCGTCCTGAGAGTCACATTGAACATATTTACTCCAAATTATTCATATTCACTGACTTACAAAAAGAAATATTCTCAAAAGATACTACCAAATGAATTCATTAATAAATTTTAATAACATTACAGTCTCATGTATGGTGGAATCATCAAGTTAGAAATTAATAGAGGTTAATTAAATTATTTTCATTACATTTCATAGTACCGTGAAGGAACCTACCCTAGTCAAAATGTGCCGTCAAATTCGACATTTTGAAACAAACAACTTGTAAAAGTTTGGTAAAAATTGAAATAAAGAGTTTGAATTATCTTTGAGAGCAATTTCTTTACATTTGAGTCAATGACTTTCCCGTCATTTTAGACAACGTCAAATTATGAAACAAGAGTCGTTCGACCGATATCCATAACTAGAATTACATTTAAAAAGTACAGGAAGATAGATTGGATCATAATGAGGAAAAAGAAGGTCCAGTTTCGCTTGATTTGAAAATAACCCTGAACAGATGATAAAAAAAACACGAACTTTCTCGGATCCCGACAAGGTGGTTTTCCCGCCCGCATTCGTATGCCAAACGTCTGAAAACCTTGGCAAGCGAGCCAAGAAAGCGAAGGGTCTGCTGTCTAGGAATAACTGCATAATATGTACTACCAGAGAATCCTTAAGTCATTTCAATGTGGAATGGAGTTGTGGGGCGCTAATGTGGTTTTTATACGCCTGCATCTTAAAATAGAACAGTTTCACACGGGCGAAAATGTAATTTTTTAGATACGCTGTTTGTGTTTCCACAACACTTGCCAAATGCATACCCCACATTTCTTTAAACAATCCATTATTTCCCTTTCTTTGCCTATCTCATAATACACGACACAGTTAAATAATGTGAGGGAGCAGATTTTGGCACGTTCTTTGGTATAGAAGTACGTTTTCGCTGATTAATGATACGAATACTGAGATGTATATAATGCGTGATGAAATCACTCTTTCAAACATCCACGCCAACAGTGGGAATCGAACCAATTACTTCGACGTAGGCACACCCGTCCATTTGCTTATGTTACCGAATATTTACATGATGATATAGCGACATTTAGGATTTGACAGTGCGATACAATGCACTTGCTCAGTACATTCATTAAAAAAAAAAATTACAAATAATTTAATGGAAATATGGAAGAACATGTAATTTAGCATTCAATAACCAACATATAGTTAACACAAAAATACTATCGTTCTCGAATGCATGTGCCACTTTTGTTAACGCAATGGTAATAATAATTTTTGTAATACATTAAGAGTCAATTAAAATAATAAAGAGGATATTTGGACGTGTAACCCATAACATAAACAATAATAATGTTCAAAATTAAGCTGCAAAGTACAAGGGACAAAAAGAATCTTTCGTTGAAAGATTATCACAAAGTAATATTTATGCAAAATCTTGATAAATCGTGATTCCTGTCGTGTAGTTTGCACTAGTCGAAATTCAGTTTCCCAGTTACTTATAGAAAGTTAATTTTTTTACAAATCCATAGATAGTGGCGCCATGTTTTGGAAATTATACAAATTTGGAATGAAGACCTGCGTTTCCTTTCACGATTAAGCCTCTATTTTTCATATAGACTCAAATGGTTTTGATAGTGATCGACGAATAGTTTAATAAATATTTTCGGATAATGATAATGTGATATTAAACCAAGAATACGAATCGATAATAAATGACGAAATAATTGGGAAATAATCCTTGCGAGATGATGACAGGAAAATTTTCTATTATGTAATCCATCTCGTCTGGTAGCCTCATTTCCTGCGATGCAGAAGTAAACATCGCGTTGCTGGCTCGGTAGCAAAACCTGGTTCCAGCATTTGGCAAAGAAGAAAATACCAGAATAGCAGTCTGCAAGATTATTTGACTCGCTAAATATATAGAATTTCGAAACAAAAATATTTATTCCAACAGCAATTCTGTAAAATTATTTTAGCGTAAACTGTTATGCTGAAGATTGTAAAAGAATGCAAATAATATAGGTGTGAAACGGCTTAAAAGAATCTGTATTTTAGTAAATGTTAACTATTAGAAATTCATAAACAAATTTTTAAAGAAATTTGGTTTTTATTGGTCTTAGTAGTTTGGTACTTTATGATTACATTATTTTCAACGGCAAAAGTACTCTCCTCTAAATAGTTGAAAGAAAACAAAGCAAAGTGAGTGTTTTAGTATTGACCATATTGAATTATACATCTTAATAAAGCTCAAAGACCATGAAGAAAAGTTTAAAATCTACAAAATAAATGACTTAGTAATTTCAAAATAACAATATTGTATTCAAAATTTATTTTTTAAATAATTGTTGCAACAATATTAATTATATTGTAAACAATAACATTTACCTTAACAGAAATAATTTACCTTCTAACATTTGAACACCTTAAAAACACTCAACTTCTTCAATACAAAAATAATGCCGAAGGGTATCATGGGCATGTGAGCAACGACTAATGAGAAAGATTTCGTTATTCGAGTGAAACATTTGTAGCAAAAACAGATTAATACAATAAAAAGAAGCTTCTATCTAAGTTAAGTAAGTATTCAACGTCCAGAAGGGACCTGATTCTTCTATTGAAGTTCACAAGTTTCCTTCTCGATTGAAATTTCATGGTAGTTTACGATCAATCATCGTCCTGTCAACGCTCAGGTCGTTTGCACACATACCGGTAGTTCCCACACTCTCGATTTGACTTGCCAATCATCTCCTCTGATCCCCCAAGATTATGTCTATGTTTCCGCGTTAAATATCTTATCTAAAATCGTTTTTAAACGGATACTGTACTCGAAATGATGAGTCGACGTTTAATTTTACAATTTAACTAACTGTACCTAAGTAAAGACTTCGCTCAAACAGTTAAAGGGATAAAATATTGAGACAGTTTAAACTGCTGATAAACATTTTGTTACAAATAATTTCTAAAAAATGCTACAGAAAAACAGAGTACTTCAGTTGCACCTAGAGCATTGGCAAATACCAGGTAACTAAAGAGATCATTCAACCCTTCAAACTAATGTGTTCTTCTAAATTGTTCATCAGAAAGAACTATTGCTTTCTTTGTCAAGCTGAAATTTATAGCTCTTTTTTCCTTCTGTATTTTCACACGTAGGAATTAAACATATGACCAGAATCAGTACTTTTCTATTCAAACAACGTTACTAATAAATAAAGGAAAATTTATCATACATGAACAAGAATAATCCCTATATGTGAACCTCGTTAGTGACACACAGTAAGCAAAACAAAACAATAAATTCAATAAAGAAAGAGATTAGACAATTGTTATACACTATGAACTATAAACAATACACTGATCAATATATAAGCTACATCTGTCAAAGATCAAAACTAGATTTTAACTTCACAATTATCATTGTATTCAAACAATACAATATCACATTGTCAAAACTTAAAATAGATCGCAATGTATGCTGAGTGGCATGATATAAAAAGCCAGGAAAACGAAGAACGACAGTTCGCAAGATTTTCGTCAAGATCTCTGCAATACTATTTCTACGTGATTTTCGTAATCTTTATTAAACGGTCCAGTTAATGTTCGAGTTCTAAATACATTAAAAATGATCATCTGATTCCTTCGACTTCTTTAATTGTTCATTTGTTTCCGGAACATTTTACGTTTACCCCTCACAAGAATTCAAATTTCTTTCACATATTCATTTAGAAATATAGATAGATTTATCCTCATCAGTGTTATGATTCATATTGTGTTCGATATTTGCAATTAATAAAGTACATACAGTAGAGTGTAAACGAATAATGAAATTAAAAGCATAACTTTGAAATTGAGTTTATTCTCTCTTATCAAACTCAGTTAAGAATTATGTGATTAATTTTATTAACGACAAGATATTTCAAAGGTATGTTTTGTATAAAAATAAAATAGTTTTGACAACTAAGTTAAGTTGTTCGTAAATTATCATTTGAATTTTCAAATTTTTTCATAGAGAACTTATGGAAATGCGCCAAACAAGTTGACAACGTTGAATTTCATGTTCTAAATACGTAGCATGGACTCCACTCAACTTTCCACGTTTACTTCCTAACAAAAGAGGCATATGACAAGAAAACCTACATTTAGTACAATTAATAAAAAAATAATTGTTCAAAACAATTGGAGAAACGTTGTCATAAATATTAGCAAGTCTTCACTATTTTCAGAATCAATGAAACGAAAAATGAATTCAGAAAGATTTTATCAAATATATAACATTGATTTAAATATCGTGTTGAGACGGGAAAAGCTCGTATAGCTTAAGAAAAACTCAAGTAGGTGCATCGCTCGGCAATTTTACTTCTGCACTTCCTTATTTTCTGTCAGGTTGTAAATTGATCTTAAGGAATCTCATTTAGGGCACTAACTCCGCTATCAGATCCGCTATAATGGTTTTAAGACATTTTTAAAGCTTACCGAGTGAGTGTTATATAAATTGCCATTAAAATAATTCAACACCTTTTGAACACATATAGAGAGAATATTAGTCACTCAGGAAAAAAATTAATGACGAGTGACATGAGGAATAACGGGCTCAGTGAATTGCGAATCTTTCAGATACATTGTATTTAGCTAAACATTGAGCGATTTCTACATCCAAGCATCGTTACACAATAAACAATTTTTGATACAACGGATTTTAGAACTTTCCACTCTATCTTCTTGGAGTTGTTTTTAGCCTTTACAATTCACAATCTATTTCCTAAACTGTGCGACGTACGAAAGTGTATTTAATAAATCTGATCGCAATATTTAGTAATTCATTTTCCAAAGCTAGGAATGTATAGAAACCGTAAAATGCGTGCCGGAAGCAAATAAAATAAGTAAAATGAACCACTCAGAAAAGGGCTCTATTCCATGTCTCTTACTAACCTCTTGTTTTTTACGATTCCTTTCCTTATACAAAATTCTCAGAAGAAAAACACACCGCACTGCAAATTTGCGAAATATTTTTGTTATTTTTATTTACCTTGTGTATTTCATCTATGTTTTGTTTTATATTCAGCATAAAATGATTTGTATTTTACCCTGAATGGAAAAACATATCATAATATTCAGTGACAAAATAATTTTAGTAAGTTATTGAAATTGTTATATTAGATTTTCCGATTGGGACCAATAATTGCAACACTGAACACACCAGTATGTAAAATCTAAGAATAGGGATACCAAGACCTTGTGACATAGCACACCAACGAACACCATTTGCTGACAGAAAATAATTTCAGAGGAGGTTGCATCCGACTAAGCAAAGATGTAAACTCTCTCAAAATTTTTTTTTATCTTCTACAATCACAGGTATTTTTCAATGTTAAAATAGTATTCCATCAATAAAAGACAATACCGATCAGAAGAAAAACATACTTCTTTATTCGAATATATTACAAATTTCTTTCGAGCAGACCATCTGAATGAAAATAGATAAATAATAACTAAAATAAATTAATATTATTAATGAAAGAGATTTGACGATATTTGACTACGACGTACATCCAGAGGAGAAGTTCAAAAATCCATTGGTAACAGAAATGTAGCATTGGTGATTCACATCTGCGGCACTATTTGATATTTAAAATGTTCTCATGCCACTCATTTATATTTGCTTAGTTTAAAAAGAAACGAAAATTTTTACTACATTTTCACACATACATAGTTTTACTGTAACATTAAGAATTTTTAATTAATTGTAATTCTTTCACCACCTAAGGCAACGCGACAGAGCTGCGGTAAGAATAATCGCCCCACACTTCGAATTTCTAACCTTAATTAATACTTCACTCCTAATAACTCACAGCCAGATCTCGCGCACAACGCAATTCTTTGGAGACGAGTACATTTTCTACAAAAAAGCACTCATATACTCGTAACGTTCACTCACGCACAGTAGATCAAGTAGAGTAATCCATTAAGTTGTCAATCAGTGATCGACGAACACAACACCACAAGCGGCGAACCTATACTAGGAACCGGAAACATGTATTTCCAAATTTAGGAAGTTCGAAAAATCGGTACCTGCGGGGTGTAGCTCCAACACGCGCCAGGGACGGGCGATCGCGGACTGGCTGGGCGGCGGCGGCGGAGGCGGCGGTGGCGGCGGCGGCAGAGTGCTAAGTTTAGCTTGGCCCGGTTTGGGCGGTGGCGAGGTCCTGCAGAGGCGTTTCCTCCGCCTCCACGAGAGGTTTGCTTAGCAAGCCGCCCCCGCCGCTGCCCCCTGCACTGCCACCTGCCATCGCGGACTGTGCGACGGGCAGGCGCCACTCACTCCCGTATTGCAATATTCCCCGCGTAAAGAAATTATAAACTATTGCAAATCATTGTAACTGTCACCTACTATATTGGAACAACGAAAATCTCCTTTCATCCATCCTAAGACCTTTTCGACCCATTGTCTGGCCGACCCCTGCCTCTTGACTTTGACATCCTAATATATTACCAAATTTGGGAGAAGAAATCTATTTTTTAACGTAAAATAATATTATTAAATTGTTTTATCTGAAAAATTCATGATTGTGTACACATTGAGTCAAGAGCTACACGGTGAGATAACTTTTATTATATGTATTGAGTGTATTAAATATCTTAAAATGCCGTCACTATGTGAGAGCTCGCCATCGCATTTTATTAACACGTATCTTGCTAGAGACACCTTGAAGCAGCTACCGCCTGCTTCCTTGCAGGGGTATTGCCAACTTCGTTCTTCAACATGCCACCACTCTGAACATCGCCGCGGTACTTCAGTTTTCTTTCACATCAGACATTTATTAAAGACTCCATCAGACATCAACTTCACATAGGTCTGTTTTTCCTTTTTTTCTTTAATACAGTTTTTTATATGATTACTTCTTAAACGAATAAATTAACACGTGAGACACGTTGGCGGAATCATCAACTAACGGGCCCATAACCCTCTCCCCCTCTCAACTCGCTCCATGTAGATAAGGTATTGATAGCGAGCTACAATCCGGCCCTTTCTTTTCCAGTCTTGAATAAATAAACAGCTATTTAGCCATCAAAAGTCATCGAAAAAACTGTTAGTAAATATATTCACAAATAACATATTGACAACATAAATCGTTCCAATAACCACTTAATTATTTCTGAATGAATCGTGAAACAATAATGTTTCTAAAGATATTATGCACTATATACTATATTATTATAAGCCACATAATATTATGTAATAATTCGACGGTGGATTACACAATACACTTTAGAGTGAACGCCGTTACTCGCATATTTTGCTGAGACTATTTCTTTATCTACTTTTTGAGTTATTAAGAAATATAATTTTTCGCCACTCGTCCGCACACCCACGGAACTGAACGTCAAAGTGGATCTCTTCAAGTTGATCTAAAGAATCCAGTTTACTAAGATCCATTATCTAAATTGAAAACTAAAATTATTTCTAAGTATATTTTGGCTCGCTACATTGTATATAGTATCCACTCCATCCCATTTATTTATAAATTACGATCTTTCATTGACAAGTTGGTGACGCATTTATTCCTGTAAAACAATTGTAAGAAGTTTTTAAAAGGCGCTGCAACTCTCAACATTTTACCTCACACTTAACGTCTCAAGAGTCTTTGTGTTGCTTGTAATATTGCATGAGGAACGAAATGAGTCAATGGAAAATACTCTAAACGATTTAAAATGTTCAATAAAAAGAATATGAAACAAAGTAAAATAATTTGATGGAAAAATACGTACAATCGGTTACCAACATTTTAAGATGTTTTTATGTGATATAGGAGCTTCTCCCAAAAATTTCTTCTGCTAAAGTCTTGGTTTCGTAATTGATTCACGTTTTTGTATGTGAGAGCCGGTCACTTCTGTCATCGCGGAATTTCCAACACAAATCACAAATAAATACAATTACAATAATTAAAAGTTCAAAAGCAAAGATGGGCATGTTTAAAAATAAAATTGCTACTATCCATTCATTGAGAGTAAATTTCAAGGCATTAGAAAGGCGTACAGGCAAAAACCTCGCCACATATTGTACGTGCTACATAATTTATACTTTTTTAAAATAAATCACCCTATTGAAGTTGAAAAAAATTGCACTAGCAAACAGCAAGTGCAGATGAAAAGAGCACCCCTGGTAACCTGCCTCATTGGCATAATAGTGAGTTCGGGGACGAAACGTCTGTTTCCGTAACATCTTGAGATCTCCGATCGATCTGGCGGTTTAGTCGAAGTTCGAGGAACCGTTGAAGCTGAAGGATTCGAATCGCGTGCAAGTTTGAGGTATTTTCATATTATGTTGTACTCGTAGAAGATACTAGAAGTTGAATCTACGAATTAGAATCACCCCACCACCAAAATTCCCTAGAATAACCATGTAATGAGTGTGTCTGAGGTTCCCTAGTCATACTTCGACTTCCTACTTCAAACCAGTCTTCGGGTTGCTAACTAAAGAAGAAGACAAATGATGGTGACAGGACTGTTGGCTAAATGGAGTGTCAGATGGCCGTTCACTAGGGCTCGTGAACTATTATGTCTTTTCCACCTTCACCGCCAGGTTAGTATATAAATCATTAAATGTTATTGCTTAATCGGTATATCTTATTTCTAAAAGGTAACGTTTAGAAATCATCCCTTTTCTTCCGTCATATTGGGCCAATAGCAAAAAATTAGATATCGTTACAATGATTAACTACTAGACTGAATCAAAATCTATTGCTATACATTCACTGAAATAAACGGTCAACCAGGTGGCGCTTCTCATATATTTTTGACTTGCCCCTTGAGTACATCGGACGAAAGAGCACATCACTGGATGGCTGATGTAAAAATTCCGTTTGATATTTTTTTTTCTTCAAAAAAGCAGTAACAAACTGCGTATAACCAAATGGAGAATGTTTAACTAATTTACTTTCCGGAAGCAAGCAAGGGACCATTCCATCAAGAGCTCTGAGGTAGAGGCGAATTTATCAATTCTCTGCCCCAAGAAAATTATGGCACGCGTCCCCATAACATAAGAATTAAAAAATATATAGTTACTTTTTATAATATCACTAAATTTATGTTAGATAGGTTACAAAAATGTTATTTTACAAATACCAACTATTATCAAATATTTAAATTATTCGTAAATTATTGCAAATTAATCGTAATTTTGTGAGACCGAGGGTTTATAAATCTTTCTTATCTAAAACATTTGTTTATCTTGGCCCAAAATGTTTTAACATTAAATCAAATCCAAATTTAAAACTAAGCAATGAAAATTGTAAATTGCCTCAATGATTTGAACAACTTAAACTTTCTTGTTAGCATTTACAATAGTACCTAATTACCCAAGCTACGCTCATAACTAATAAGAGTATGTGTTCAGTGACAATTCTATCGTAGGAAATAAGAATGCGTTGGAAGTGGCTGCTCAGTTCATTTGTAATTTTCAAAAGGATGACTGAATGGACCGATTATTGTTCAGTAAAATTTATTATTCTTTTCTTTTTTTAAATATATATAACCACTTTTATACTTGATGTTGGTGAATATTAATTCCTACATTTCAACATTTACAAAAAATATATTATTGAAGTAATAAACTATTATTATTATATTGTTATTATTATTATAACGAAACATTCGAGATTAACCAAAGCAATAGGATTAATGAGACTTCCGCCTCTAGTCGGGTGCTTAGAGAGCCTCCAGATAAAATGTCATCACACAAAAAACATTGTGAAGTCGCCTGGGTCGGTGACCGGTGGACAGCCGGGGTGGGGGGGGGGAGGTGAGGAAAAGTGGCGTTTGAGAAAAGTAGAAACGCTATTCGCGGACACAATACCGTCTCCACGGTGAAGGCGGATGACGCGACTAGGGCAAGCGTCGCGCTATGCGCTTGCGTAAGTTATGTTTCGGTAGTCACACTCATCACACGTTTCCATCTTGTTAACTATTGTAGAAAGATTAATTCAAAACATGAAAGAGAGAGGTCAATTTTGTTTATATTAAATGTACGTTTTCCCCCTCTTACTTCAAACAAACATCTATTTTATGTAAATATATTTTTTTGAAGAAAATATATACTAGTATACCAGATGCAACTTGTATATGTTTCAGAACACCCAGCAAATTTCACCACAAAAATCTAATCACAATTGTACAGTATTCATCAAACATAAATCCAGTATACAATATAAATAAGTTGTCTACCTAACATTCTACGGAACGGACGAGCGAGAATTAGCAAATTATAGTAAGGGATGATACTTTCATTTATTGCTTGGAGCTCTGCAAAGAAGAATCACCATGGATGATACGACACATTTCCAATACATGAAAAATAAATGTAATAACTTAGTTTTATTTAGTTGATGACGTTTTTACTTTGTATGTATGAATTAAAATTAAGTTAAATGTTGAATCATTACATCTGAACCCCTATAGCGATTTTGATGGAGCTCAGTCCTTTTTATGACTTACAAAATAATGTGGAGTCAGATATGATGAAACCCATACTGAGTGTGCGAGTTTCACCGTCGCAATGAAGAAACATTTTGTTCCATGCATATCTCTTATCTGCTTTTTACTAACAGTGAGACTTTTGTTTGCGACACGATCAATGATTCACAAGTTCATTCTTTTAATATAATACAACTTTTGTCTTTACATTGTTAGGTTATTTATGATAAAACTACAAATCTTCTAAAATTTTGAATACGAATTATAAACTTTTTAGACTTTTGAATATCCAACATTTTAATTTTCTGTTTTCTTTGCGACCTTGAAAACACATCAAAACATGCCATGAGAGGGTGCGAAGTGAACATATTACCTAAGAAATTGTTCTTTTATATTGAATAAGTGTCATTTAAGCCATCAATCAAATATAAAAAGGAAAATCTTGTAATACGTTTTCTTTACAATCGCTCTATTAATAATTTGAATCAAGTCAGGACCCGCACCATAAAAATTAACTAAATAAGAAAGCACTTACGATGACTTTTGTTGCTTTTTTAAATAAGGAGAATCGGACAAAATCTTTCACTTTGCTACCAGTAAATTGCAATTAGTATTCAATTTAATATATAAACTTATTAACATGTTTTCAAAATTTCAGACTAGCAATTAAAGTATTTCTGTTGGTCTGAGATAACGTCGTCATCCAACTTACAAGCTGATATTTTTATTAAATAATTTACTAATAAGTCCAATAGTGTGCTATCTAATATACTTTACTACATATTTCTAATTTAGTGTAATTTATTGCTCGAATACAAGCACGCATGCCAAAGAACGCAGAAGGCCAGGCAAAAATAGATATCATGAAAAATCTTCCCAAATCTATTCCAGAACTACTTTCCAAATCAGAATGATAGATGAGGTACAATTTAAAGCAATTATTATTTTTTACCAAGCACTATTTTATACAATTTTCATTATTGCAGAAGAGATTTCTCCAATAAAAATATATCTAACAAGTCTCGGATAAAATTAAGTATTAAGTATTGAATAAACTCGTTTTTCATTATACGAAGAGTACTTTCGTCAACTTTATTGGCATCATCATTTCTACAAAGAAGAATGTATACACAAACGTAAACGAAATAGATTTATAAAAAAATTAATGTTTAAAACATTATGAAGGATAATGTTTACGTATGGTCTGATTACGTGATAATAGTAATATGAAAATAAGAACAGGGTGGGAAATATCAAATAACAAATAAGTAAAATTCAGATATACCTCGCAATTTTGGCAACAAAAGAGTTCATAAAGGGTGCTTAAATTTGTAATATTTCTTAATTTGGTAATTTTGAGATGTCAATCCGTGTTAATTTTCTATTTGTAATTTTTTCTATAGGTGAGTATTGATTGCACGTGAGGAATTTGTGAGATGAATAGCAAAGTTAGCTGAGTTCAGCGACTCTTAAAGAGTGTGAAAATGTTAATTGATCCTAACAAAATTTGTTACGTTGTATGACAGTGGTTTTTTGAGGGTAGCGTCTTCCGCTGTGCGGAAAAACGCTGGATGGATCATAGATGAAGTAGCTAAAGTATTCAGCCAGGGTTTCCCTCCCATACTCCAAATAAGTGTCGGCGCCTTACCTTTCTTGACAACTCAACATCTCCCCTTCTCGATTCTCGCATCGAAATCATTGACAGGAGGATGAGCAGTATAAATAAATAAATGCCGACGTTATTTATTTCGTTCTACGAGGGATGCTATCAAGCAGTTTTTTGTATGAATGCGTTCTTTTTTATGGAAAATGAGATTATTTGGGAAAAACGTTGGTTGGGAAGATGTTTTGTGAACGAAATGTCCCGGTGTGTTTGCTAATTTGATTGATATATTCCCTATGTGAGAGATGGAAATAAAATTAAAGTTTTCAAAACAATGTAGGTTTGAGAGCGCTATGAATCATATGTAGAAAGTGCGTGTGTTTCGTGTGTTTTGGAGGAGTGTGCAATTGTGCATTACAATGAATGTGTATGACTTTTCGTGACTTCTCGAAAAAAAACTTGAGTAATACATACAGTACAGTAAATTTGGCTTCCTATAAAAAATAAGTTGATGAATCCTAATTATTTGATAATAGATGTACAGAGATCAAATTACTGAAATATGCACAGTTTAACACATTAATATAAGTATATGCTAAAAGACGGGAATTGTTTGATTGTGAGAAAGACGAGAAGGGATAGTAGAAAACATTAATACTTACAAACGATATGCACTTACTATTTAGAATAGTGAATGTATTTAATTATACGAGACGTTTCGATAAATTATTCATTCTCTTTACAAAATAGGAACCAAGTAAAAAAAATTTCTAAGTATTGGGGCATTCTGCTTTCCCTTCTCGTACCCCATAGACAAACATTCTTTTGTCCATTTGTGGAACTTGAATAAATTTGTTAAACTTTGAATATTTTATTAATTTGAACTCTGTTCCATGATATGTCCGTGAATACACACTCACAGAATTCTTCCCCCAAACAAGTTGACTTCAATCACACAGTCACGGAGAGTGCGTTCTTGAGCAAAGGTTTCGCCTGTTCCCCTATCATCTTCGTTTTATGAACTATATTTAAAGGATATTTTTATATATGTGGGTTGCGGTAACAACCAAGGACTTTTTGTTTGTTCGAATTACGGCCGTTTAAAGTTTTCAAAAACTTTTTGTGTTATAACTTTTGCAATTTTCGTGATGGAATATGCTGTATAATACTTCATCGCTAAGATGTAAAACTATGTTTTTACACAATTAATGAACCATGAAAAAAGAAAAGAAAACATAGTAACTTGGTTACTTTACGTTAATTCAGTTTTGATTATTGTACCGTATTTATCTAAATTCTTTTATACTCATACATAAGTACCTCGTCTTTTTTTAAGAAAATTTGTATAGCAGTTACCTGTTTATTACTATACATAACTGGTTATTACTGTTTTTTTAGAATTTGTAAATTTTCACAACTCGATTCAAAAAGAATGTAAATTTTTTAATCGTTTCGACTATTTAAAATGAAACTTGGCCAAAAACAAAAATTTTACAATTTTTTTTTCAAAAAACAAACAGGTATTGGTTATCGCTGGAAGTCACAGATATGAAGATGATTATTTAAATACTGTTCTTACTTTCTCATGGTAAGTCTGAATTGAGTGAGTAAAAGTATTTGATGGCTTTTGGGATGAAATGACTAGGAGTGTCTCAAGTGCAGAGCTAATACGACGCGTAATGTCAGAGCATAGTTAAAAATATTTCTGTTGGTACACATATAAACGAGGTCATCTGCAAGTGGGAGACTGACGCAAGGAGGAAAATATTTTCAAGTCAGTATTAAATGTAAGTAGTCCCAGGTACGCTCAATGAGGTTTCCGGTAGAGAAGTAAGATAGAAGTATTGTCACGTATTGTCAGTGTGGATATATTTAGGATTTTATAACAGTATATTTTCTACACTAGAAGACACTAGAAACTTGCAATTGTCACATATTTTTTTGGACAAGACGTTCTACGTAGATGTCCAAGTCAGGTTTTACCTAAGTTAATGTTTAAAAAACATACATCCCCGAAACGTTATGTGATAATACGAACTGTAAAAGAGTTTGTGCGTCCTCAATACAAACATGTTGTCATAAATAAGGGCACTGCCAACCAGTTTATCAATTTGAAAGACAACATTACTCTTATCTATTTTATAATAAGTTAATATTTTTCGATGTGTAATTTCCCTACTTCTAAATTTATCGCGTTATTGACTACTTTTGAATTACAAAAATCAACAACTAAAATACCTTCACTCTATTCAGCAACTGTATTTTTTGTGCATTCGAAAATTATTAACACTAAACACAATTAATTGATGGTAACTGATGGAATTGAACAGATTAGGGTAAATATTCATTTCAGTTAATTTAAATGATTAATCTTACATGAATCATTTTATTAAACATATCGTGAATTTGAAATACCGAAAGAAAACACAGGATTGAATTGATTGTCAAATTTTAATGATATTTTACCGCACTTTTGTCGAATTACAGGATGCCGAAAATTGATCAATTAAAGAATGCAAACATAGGAAACTCGTACTGCTGTCGGCAATTTTTCAATATATAATATTCACTCATATCAGTTAGGCAAATAAAAATGTGAGCGAAATCTTACCCTCCTTCGATGGTAATCACTTTATAGTGATTTGCTGGCGCGTTGCTATAATTGAATTTGAATTTAGGCTCATGCGCTTTGTCAAATTCAACTGGGGCTCTTGTTGTAGAAAATTGATATTGCCATTAAATATGACTCCTTATTCATCTTCAAATAATTTAGTGAGATTACCATAACAGTTTATAGTTTTGAATTGGTTCAACAATGTTCAGATATATTGAGCACCTTTGCCAGGGTTAATTCAATTTCCAAAATCTACACCAAAGAGGAGATGAAACCAAACATGTGAAAAATCTGAGGTGATTAGTAGTTCACCATATTATAAAAAAGAAGCTAGTGAAAGAAAACAAAGAGAANAAAAAAAAAAAAAAAAAAAAAAAAAAAAAAAAAAAAAAAAAAAAAAAGAATATACGGAGGATGTAACAAAGCATATAAGAAGTTAATATTAAAGATTGTATCGAGTGCAACTCATGTCGGGGTGGTGGCATGAAAACGATTCGGGATACAACGGTACCGGGGCTTTTCTTTGTGATGTGCAAATAATAGTTGCACAATCTTATTGATATAAACATACAATTTTCCTCATCAGGTTGCACAATTTTCAATTTGTTATTTTGATTGAATTGATAAAAATGTTACATATTTTTTTATATAATGTGTACGTTGATTTGTTGCCACAGTAATAACAACAATTCCTCTCAGACAATTTCTGCATTTTTCATTTTATGAGCCGTTCATTGCAAACTGCGGAATCGGACACCATCCTACGCTTTAATTGGCGCGTAAAAGTGGAATGTTGGAGTAAAATATGAGGATATAAATTCAAGATTGAATTCAATGATTAACGAACATGTTACAGAGGAAACTTTCACTAAATTGCAGCATTTTAATGAGTTATATAATAATATTTATACAACTTTTACAAAAAATTGAAGTAATTGCTTTAGGTAATGTTATGTGCTTAACAAAACGTACGAACTGATAACTCTTGTAGGACAACTTAAAACCTTTGTAGGACGACTGGGTGGATCGTCCCAGCTTCACAGGGGAGTTATTGTTATGTTATTGTTTAACCATGAAAATATATCTTTTACATGCATTTCATTACTAGTTTTGTGAAATCCAATAATATGAACTTGAGTACACATTAGTTTCAAAAGCACATACAGATATGACAGTTATGTGAGACGTTTAACAAAGTGTATTTTTCCGCTGTCGCATCATTTATTACATTAGAAAGTTTTGTGATTTCTTTATTATCTGCACTTTATTACAGCTAGTTAACTTGTGAGTCCAGGATTTCCTCAAGGATGGGGATGGGGAGGCGGCGAAAGTGCTCTGCGAATGGACAAATGGGTCCGCACCGCCATATTTTCAAGGAAACACGCGCAATCAAGTATTAACAAAATGTGAATAAATAAGCACTAAATGTTTCATATCTTCAAATAAGATAGGGGTAGGGGAATATCAAACGCCCCACCCCTTCACACCCTTGAATCCGTCACTGAAGCTATTTAATCTTGTGTAATAAACAAGTCTACTTTAAAGGTCGTTATATTTATTAATTATCAGCTGTATAATGGTAGTCGAAAAGAATAAAACTAACTTTCAAAAGACAATTTTTTGCCATCCGTGGCATAATTCGCTATCCTAAAGAAAATTTCCGAACCCCTGTGCTGTCGCCGTTCGAGATCAGCGGCAGATTACCTGCTTCAAATGATCCGTGGGCACTTTGTCGCGCATCGACTGCGTTCGGTGCCAAGAGGAGTCACGTTGGGAGGGAGGGGGAATGGGTATTGGAAGGCAAGTGAACGCGTCGAGAAGTCGGGACGCGCGAGCGCTCGCCCCCCGGGCGAGGAATCTGGCTGCCGGGTGATCGGATCGAAATAGCGACATGCTGTGGCCACGCCGACAGCTTCCACTGAATCTGTTCTCAAGCTTATAGCGACAACACTGATTCATATTTGAGCATGTAGAGAGAGGATTTGGGCTTTGTAGGGGTGGGTGTGGGAGGGATGAAAAATGGAAACCTTTAAAAGTGTCAAATTATGTGCAAGAATCAAAATCAAGGAAATAATTGAACAATCTCAAAAATTCTTCGCATGAGTAATAATAGAACTAGAGTTTATACATTAGAATAAAAGAAATATTCAGAAAAAATAGAATTAGTTTTGTCGGAAATTGAATATTGAAGAAATTGTTTGAAACAGTGTTTAAACAATAAGTCAATAAAAACAAAAATAATCTCCACATTCTTTCGTGAATGTTTTAATATTATGGTTACCTTAAGAGTTATAATTGTTTCATTACATCGTGAATCAATTCTTATTTTTGACTCAATTTGAGAAGTATTTAGTGCTTTAAATATTTCTGAATTGATGAAACAATTTTTCTGAAACTACATACTTTTCTGCGTGATAATAACGTACTAATGTGACTCAGTTTTGTTCAATAAATATGAGGTGAAATGTGCTTCAGTGAAACTTAATAAATGTTCGAATACGTAGCAGTGGTGCTGGAATAAACATTCGATTCACCCAGAATTCCGGGATTGGAAGAGAACATGTAAAGCAACCTCGAAACATGAGAAGCACTGAGAATTGGGACTCAGCCAAGGTCGCTTCGAAGTTGGCGCCCCAAGCGGCTACTATAGGTTTTACAATCGCCGCTTTTTTTATAGTTCACTCTCAACCGCTGCTATACTGCTATTTTGTAACTACAGAGAGTAATAACAACAGCCCATTTGTGGGGGGGGGATAGTGGGGGTGGGAGTGTGTCATCAGATGTAGGTGATTTTTTAATCTCAGCTTCTAGAGTGGACATTGTTGATTCTGTATACGTGAATCTAGTGTGCCCTGGCGTCTTGAAGTGTGATATATTTGCTTGATTTTCTTGAAATTTGCATATCTCTTTACTCTAAGGGTGTCGCAGCGTGAAAGGAGTGGCACAGACACTTTCAAATAATGGAGTATCTCGATAATGCATGGGAGCTTCCTCACCTCAAATTATACTCTGATTATTTTAAAACATAGATGTTATGAAGCGACGAAGTTATGAAACCGCTAATTTTGTCACGCAGTGTGTGTACAACTTAGTATACAGGAAACCTTTGAATTATGCAGGATTAAAAATTACCAAACAAGTGTGTCGTAAATGATGTCGTTTAATGATGCACTCAACTATCATTTTTTAAATGTATGTAACATACAAGGGTACGGACTCACCAATATTATAGATTAATCAAAATGATCTTTTTTTAACACTTGTCGTTCGACAATTTTTAACGATTGTCGTATCACATCAAAGCGATAAGTAATTAAATGTTCTGGGTTGGTGAATTGGGAAAGGAAGTGCGAGTTTTCAATAAATTACCAATCAAGGCAAATTTGTGCGTATTCTTTCTTTTTTACAGGAAATATCTCAAATAAAAATGATAGCAGTAATCAAATTGCTCAGAACAAGTTACTCAGTAGAATTACTTCAACCTGAGAAAAGTTGGTGGTAAAATGATACAGTAACTTACATATACGGAAGACCGCGCGTTATTTTTAATATTATTCAATTTCCTCTCATAAATCTCTGTCTACAAAGGAAATTGCGGATTAAAAAGTGTTCTAAAACCAGTTCAACCTAAAATAATTGTTGCGAGAATTAAAATCTCTATCAATGAAAGAAAATTAATTGTTATTTTATTTTAAGAAATTATCTTTTAAATTTTATCCTCATTTTCAGATCTGTAAAGATATGGTCTCTGGACTTATCACATCCTTATGATTTGTGTATCGACATTATATATCTCTTGTGTTCATTCGTTGGATAAGCATCGTTGAAAACTATTTCTGAAAGAAGTAGCAACACGTGTAGACACAAAGCAAAACTCTCAATATTTGAAACAAAATATATTTACGAAAGAGGAAAATGGAGAAAAATATACGATAGATTTTCTATAATTCCTGTAGGAATAATTCGCGAAATTGTCTGAAAGACCAATGGAATGAGTTTAAATGTTCTTAAATTATTATTATTATTATTGAATTGGCTGTGTAATACAATTTTAGCAATAAAGAGATTAATAATTATTATAAATAATAATTATGAAGTAAAAGATAATTATAAAATAATGATAAACAATAATGTTTAATAACCTGGGATAATAACTCAGGTATTTCTCCAGTTTTCCTTCGGATAGAGAGGGATTTTTTATACAGATTCGCCAGACTATTGCGTAGGTGCGGCATCTACTGAAATAAATCCGGAATTTAATGATTTAATAGCTACAATTTATAAACAATACTTTCCAAATAATATATAGTTTGATATTAATAATGATACGTACTCTGAAATAATTTTTTTGTTTTATGAAATACTAATTTGTTGGTACTACGTTAATGTTATAACACGTACCGAACTATTTTTATTGTTCGGAGTGTGCTTAAATCCGCCTCTGCCTTGGGACCCTTGATAGTAATTGATAAGATGATCTCTTGCTTGCTTCCGGAGATTAAATTAGTTTATTGTCCTCCACGTGGTCATATGCAGTTTGTAACTCCTTTTTTGACAATAAATTTATTTATTTATTTGTTCACAGAAAATGGATGTCGAGACTGATTAATTGGGTGTCTTTCTCGCTCCAGTATGGAATCAGTTTCCACACGGAAGTTAGTGATTTCTCTTTAAACGCGATGCACAACGATGAAACGTGCTTCATCAAATCTATCTCATTGAAATACATTGGGGCGTGCACACCGAGTTGCATGCAACAAGTTTCACGAAACGCAAAAAATATGGTTCCATGGAAACGCATTTCATGCAATGCGATGATTCTATTGAATTTTAGTGATAAATGAAGAGTTCAATTAAAGCTGAAAATGAAGTTTGCTGGAATAAAGTTTGCTAGTTTGAAAATAAGCTAGAATTGAGCTAAAATAAAGTTAGAAGGAGAGAGGGAGAAGTACCTAAGAAATAAAAATGAAATTTGAGGGAAATTTTGCTTTGACTAAATTAGCGATCGCCGATAATGTGTTTTTTTCTCTCAGAGAAATGTTTACTTTAAATTTCACCTTTTATTAATTATAAAACAGAAAATTACGATTATGTTCTAAGAAGTGGGGTGTCATGCAACGTGTTTTTTCGCGGAACGCACTGCACCTTAGTGTTTTCACAAGGATTACAGAAGAATGTCAACCCATCAATTGTATTTGTTGTATTTCTCAGGACTTATATTTCTCACGACAGGTTCAATTTTACGTCAGATTCCCGCGAAACCAAAACCAAAAATCTTAGTATCTTCTCATCCTATTTTGGGTGGAACTTTGATCATAAGGAGTTGTAAAATCTACGAATAAATTGTTGTAGAGTTTACTTTAACACAAATATGAATTTTTAGTGTTTATTGTTGTGCCGGAGTTTCGACCTATATGCCGAAAAAACCCTCAAAAGAATGATTTGTGATTTATTACTTTTAATGTAGTAATTATATAAGACAATTAATATTACAATTCCATACTTCAGCATTCTTATAATGTACCATTGTAAAACGGATTAAGCAACATGCGAGATTTTCTAGCAATTTCCTCCGAACTATGGGGTAAGGCTCTCTGAAAATACGATAATACGATAGCTTTAAGTAATACAGTCCCTAAAACTCAGGATTTCTTATTATTCACCCACTATTAGCCCATTATTACCTTATCGCATGAATAATACATCTTTTAATGGGAAATTTGTAACGGAGAGTAGAGTAGATGTCACCCGTATCTAGTAATTGGGTTTTGTCACAGAAATATGAAAGAGAAGAAACTTTGAAGGAACGCGCCGCTTATCGTAATGGCCTTCCCACGTCTATTTTCTCCTAACTGTGTGGGTTGTCAAATTCTGTCACTTCTCAGGTGGTCCCGTCTTAATACCTTCCTTTTGCCTTCGTGCGCGATCTATCTGCGCTATTTCTTCCAAGACATCACTGACCTACGGTACTTTAACCCCTCGTGTGCCTCCTTCCTCGCCACTTACTATTTCTCTCTTTGAAAGGATGTATATTGGATTCATAAAATAATTAGTCCAAAACATATGTTAAGGTTTCCTAATGCGTAATACACATTTCACATAAAATTAATAAAACTAAAACGACTAATTCATCCTTAACTGGTATCATAAATTTGAATACGTCACAATTGGGAGTACGAGCACAAATTTAAAGAAGAGTGGTTGTATGTTCGGTGGTGGATGTTGCACGGTTGGTGTTGTGAGCGTTATGCGATGATATGAAAAGCGATTCATGTTATAGAACTGTTCGCCCTGAAGCAGTTAGAAGTATAAAGAATGTTGGCGTAACTAAAAAATGGAGTTTTACTGCGCCTAAACGCAAGAATATCATTAATACTCAATAATACGCAACAAAAGATATGACGAACTCCCCCCTACCCCTCACTCATGCGAAACAAGAAAAGTTTCTGTATTTTGTAATAGTGTTATCTTCTATACTCAAAGTCATGAACCTTTACTCAGAAACAAATGTAACCAAAGAAAACAAAACATGAACGGAAACGTTCTGATTATTAATTTATTGTAAAGTAGTTGTAGTAAATTAGTTTATTGTCCTAAACGTGGTCACATGCACGTTTGTAACTGCTCTCTCGACGATAAATTTTTAATTTATTTATTTATTGCCAATCTAACTGACGTGACGTTTGTACAGGGCTTGTATACAGTCCAGTTGTGCCAACGCTCAGCTTACTTCACCATCATCCATAAGGGTAATGATAAGTGTTCCGAGTGTTACGTTGGCAGTACTTTGTTTTTTTAACCTAAATCTATCGCCAACAACGGCCATGAATTCGATTCACTTGCTCGTGCGGTGCTAATCGTTTCTTTCTGCATCGAACGTGTTGAAAAAATATTGCCTTGTATCTTAGTTCGCGTCATTAATTTGAATTTTTTTCACAAATACAAGTACAGCAAGTAGTCCCTTTTGTGACTACTATTAATATTTATTCGCATATTACTTAAATCCGTAGAAGGTGGCAATTCGTGTCTAGCAGCCATATTGCATTACTGCAAAGTTATGACATTGAGTATAGATGAATTTATATCGTTGTTCCCTTTTTTGCAATATTGGTTGATACCATCAATTCAACTAAATTTCTTGAATAAGGTTACAAAAAAATATAGCCCAACAAAATTTAAGCAGTGAATGTAATAAGTTTAAATGACATAATTGAAAGACAGGAATTGCAATGATAATAAAGGTGTGATGTGGGAATCAACGTCAACCAACTCTTCTACACAACAAATCCTCATCTCTTCTGATCTCTGCGTACAAAATAATGTATTCGCACTCCTTATAATAAATAAATTCATCATAATAAATATTGTTTTCATTGTCTTCACTTTTATTAAAAGTATACTCAATTCTCAAAATATGATACTGAGCGAATCGCCGGAAACAAACAACTTATGTATCGTTTATATAAAAATGAACTATTTAAATACTCATTCTCACGCTTCACACCCAACTTAATTATATCGTTTTACATTTAAAAAAAGCAAAAATAAAATATTTTTTAAAGATTGATCTGATTAACTTTAAGTAAATTATTGTGTTTCAAAAGAAGATTAAAAACGTATTTTCAATAATAAAACATTTATGACATCATCATTAATAATAAAACAACTATGATAAATATGTATCACTGCAGTACTATGGCAGTCACTGCATCTGCGTGACACGAGTCGACGAAGCAGAGTCCTGAACTTCTTGAAGTTTGGGAAAAAGAAAAGGTAAAGTTCCTTTCTTTCAAAAACAGAGATACTCAAACGTATACCAACGAATTGTTCGAGGAGCATTTTCTAAGGTAAAGAATATCCCATTCAAACAACTGTTTCAGACAGAACTTATTCTAGCAATTATTATTCTAAAGCGAGAAAACGGAAAACTGAACGTAGGACATTGAATTATGAACAAGCAATCTCTATTCGTTGTTTTCTTCTTCATTCTGCCTAATAAACGCGTTCTGACGATATCAGCAGATTCGTGGCCTATACGACTCCTCATCACCAGTTGCAATAGTCTGGAAGTCTTCTTTTCTCCTCCTACCTTCGCTTTTCCCAACCCACAGTGCTCTCCATCGCGAAACTCCCGGTTGTCCCGCAAAGCGAGGAGAAACGTGCGTCGCCGGGTTGCCTAATTCCGTAGTGCAGCTATTTCCAGCTGAGAGACGCGGGGTGACGGAAGACGGCGCACGAATGGAAGGGCAGCACGACGCGGCGCGAACGGAGGATCTTGCGATAGATGAGTGGCAAGTTGACAGTCGAAATCAACAAGAAAGAGACAGGAAGAATAAAGAACACTTGAGTAAATAAAAATACAACTACGAAAGTGTAGATGCTTGAAAAAATTACAAGGATTAAAGTGGAAGTGCGTAACTGTGATATAAAATGCGACTTCTTTCATCACGAAAAGATACAGATGAAAAGGGAAGCATTAGGAAAATTCATGAAGAGGTAGGTCAAGGTTTCGGGAGTTTGTTTTTTTAGCATTCCTCGTCACTCTTTTTTCCTTCTTTTACAACAAATTCTAATCTGTGCTACTGATTTTTCTGATAAATAATTTACGAAATAACTTTTTTTCAAGTATAAATATTTTTTTCCCGCATATTGGAGCAATGGGAGAAATTACATTCGTATTTCATATCACTTAAAAGTACTGAATATATAACAAGTAGTACCTCATATAATTGTTGCACAAATTACAGTCAGCTCACGCACTCATTTCGACTTTAGGATAAACGGGACAGAGTTTTTCCACAAATTAAAAACTCCCAGTCTTGAAGAACGTAGAACGCTTATAAACTCTGGTTGAAAGGTTACATGAACTGACCCATTTATGAATATATCGGAATGGCTGATCTCATGAACTGAGTCTTGTTACTTTCTTACAAGTACAATGTATTAATATTATTACAAACACAGTGTATTAATATTATTACATGGAGAAAAGTGTTGTGAGACTTATTCAGCACAGAATGTTTTGATACAAAATGATCCCCAAGACGGCGTGTACAGATAAATGAAAGGCAGATACTCTAGACTCACAATTCGGTAGAGCATTTCTTCCTAACCCAGCTGATAACGTTAAACGTTACATTCAACGAAGAAGTGCAGAACTTTATGGAGCTATCGTATCACTCTGTTCCAAAACCTATCAGTTACATTTCTCCTTCTAACGCGCGTTCAATAATAAGAAATCTGAAAAATAAAAATTCCAATTACACCCCCAAACCCCAACTAATGATATTTTAAGCACACTTCAAAAATAGTAGATACAAACTAAAAAGAGGAGAAATTAAAATTTCACTCATATCACCCTCGTGGAGTATTAATGCAGGAACCCGGATCTTTTGGGGATTTCCTCCTAACTTAAATTTCTATCGTTTATTTTTGCTTGTAAATTGTATTTTTTGTAACTTTTGTACATTGTAATTATGTATTTTTTAAATTATTTGTATGTAATGTATCATATTTGTAAATACGTTCATACATACTGCAAAGTTACGTAATGCTTCATACATACTGCAAAGCAAGTCACTAAAAAGAAAATAGGCTCATTAAAAAAAGAAAGGATCTGACCACGAGAAAGCCCCTGAGCTGACCTTCGTAAATGGCGGGTCAGTAAGTGTTTCGCGTTAAACGGATAACATCCGCTGGGCGCTCACATACAGGTCATGACATTTGACTGTTTTGTGGAATGTTATATGCTGAAGCAATGCACACCACTCGCTACGATGTCTATGAAATGATAAATTATACATATTCCTGTAGCGCGGGCGATGTTCCGTGAGACTTGGATAGTCATCGGTGTAGGTATTATAAGAAATAGCAATTCTTCGGTAAAACAATCGATAAATCGGTAAAATAAGAAATCATACATTAAAAATTTACTTGAAAATATTCTTATATTGACTAAATACGAGGGTTGCTAGTATGACAATAATAAAAGTTTTAAAAAGTATAACAATTTTTGTTTTAATATTTTAACATAAATTTCATTAAATTAATTAATTAAATTAACGCAGTAACTTAGGAAAAAATGTCTACAAGTTCACTTATCAAAAATTAACTTAAAATTATGTTAATAATGAATAAACCAGACCGTAGTTCGGTCCCCTCTTATAAGACATTTGTTGGTGATGTAATTTTCGAGAAGTATCATCAAAGAAACTATACTCTATGAAATAAATTAGAAATTAACATTATAGAACATTATTAACATTATGCGCACCTCTTCCCAAAGAAGCACAGAAAAGCCCCGATAAATTTCTTAAATATATTATACGACCTTAAAATAGAGTTAACACAATTGTTATACTTTTTCATCTCTTTAACTTTTTCAACTTTTTAACTCTTGGTTGGGACCTTTGTCAGGTGTAACAGAAATTAAACATAACACAACAACTAAACATGAAATCAACGTTAACACAGCAATATGAAAAAAACGTACAGTTTTATACAAAATTTGTTAACGAGAAAAAAGAAACCATATTTCAGACATTTTTGAAATATAATATCATTAGACAAGTGAAATCAGTGGATTCTACACTCTCTTTGTACACACTGAGTGACATCTCTTAAATGTTGAGCTTCTGAGAACAATTTCATACAAGCTCATTGGTTAATTCAAGTTTACGGATCATTTATTATCATACTGGAGTCCACGAGGATGCGCTTCCCCACCAGAACTTACATAACATTCACGCCATGTTTTATATGGTCAACTTGACGTCATGGCGTCCCGTCACCATTGGCACATCAATCGCGCTGGCAGCGCGAGTCTCTAGCTAGCGACCCATGGACTAGCAACGTCCGCACTCGACATGAAGCGACAGTCATTCGCTCGTTCAGTCTTCTCCAGTGAACAGTCATGCGCTCTCACTTGCTAGCAAGCATTCGCCTCGCCATCGTCACCTCACCACGCCGCAGCAAGGCAGCCGCGCCTTGGCAGCTCTCGCTGCGGGGCGCACTCACGGACTTACTGTTCATTCCCTCGCCTCGGCATCAGGCTCGCTCTCTGTTCACCTCACCAGGCCAGTGCTCAACGCATCACCTCATCCCGACGAGAGACGCCACTGGGCTAACTCGCCGCCAGGCGTCACCGGTCGACTTGTTCACGCGCATCACCGCGACATCGATCCACGCCATCAACGCATCACCTCTTCCCAGTGTAACATCAGGACCAGTGCGTATATAGATTTTGAAATACTAACACTTTCAAGTACTTGGCTAGTCATAAATTCCTAAGGCGATTAAGAGCCGGGCCCGTCGCCGCCAAATAAGGAAAAATACCGCAACTAAGACTTCCCGTCTTTTGTGAAGAGATTGACCAGTTCCCATTTACTTCTGGAAACTGAGATGAACGCCCTCAGAGAAGAAAGGCGAGCGTGAAGGGAATGTTCCACTGGTTGCCAAAAATAATGGTCAGCCTGACGAACGCAGTGTTCGCGGAATCTGAGGGGTGACCGAGCTGATGAGGAGTGCGCAGTAAAGTGGCGAAGGTGTAGTCACGTGACCTCCGCTCCTGTATAAATTGGAAGGATTGCAGATCCTAAGTGCCTTTCATACTGGAGACTTTCAGACTTGAGACTTCTGCGAAGTGTATGAAAGTACGCAGGTTATTTAACATGTAACTTGGTCAGTTTTGGTCGTCAGACCACTGAGAATTGCTGCGGTAATTCTATTACATTGCTATAGGCGCGAATGACTTAGCTTGGAACAGTTAGTTATTTCGGGATAGCAACTTGGAGACTTTTGAGATTCGGATAATCTGAGTAGATTTTTCCGAGTTAATTCATAACACCAGTATTTATATCTGTGTGTAATTGTTGCTTTTAGATAGCAATATCTTTGTAATAACAAATTCAAACTTGTATTTATGATTTGCGAGTTTGTCTACATTTGTAAATATTCAGATCTCTATTTAATTTGAATTAAATATTTACTTGTTATTACACGAGTGTTTGATTGCTTGGGGAAACCAAGCTGGTGGCAGCGAACTGTACCATAAAGGTTGTGGTTTATGGTTGAATCCCGCTTCTACCCAAAAACTTCGCACATCGCATCTGGGCTTGCGGTGTGTTGTAACACCAGGGTCTCACCAGCGTTTAAGCTTTGTATTATCAGTATATCTCATTATTTTCATGTTACTTGTTACTTTCACTTTTATGTCATTAAATTGTTTGTTGGCAACTAGTGTTCCACTACATCTTATCCACCTTAACATTTTGGTTCTTCGAGTCAAACCCTCAACCTCCGCGTATAGATATTTTCACGTAAAATTGTCTGTAAATTTATAAAATACAACTGTAAATACTCTCTAATATTTGTGATGTACGTATTTTATAACTCCCATTAATGTTTTGTACACATAACATTTCTAATGTTTAACTTTTCTTAAAGTATCCTAGCAAACAATGAATCCCGTAATACTCACCGCTACCACTGCTTTGCAAAATCAGTATCATACATCAAGCACAGAATGCTACGTATTCAGAGGAAGCAACCAAAGAACGTTTCTTGCAGATTAACCTAGATTTGCCCTAGGACCATGGAGTGAAAATGAAAGTGAGAGTGCATGTGGGTCAAGTCAGATTCAGCAAGTACCGGAAACTGTGGTGGTGCCAATTGTAGAAAATCAGTTATCCACAATCCTTGCATTGTCATCAATATAACAGAAAATAATCGAATGGTATTTATCCAAAACTAAATGAGGATAAATTGTCTCATTTGAAGTCTCGTTCTAGTATAACTCTAACCTGGCAAGCTCTAGAATTACCTGGAACTCGTTGCCCCATATACACAGAGCAAGTTTCATAAAGGGTACTGAACTAAAAAACATCTGATCCCGACTGGAAGTTCATGAGGCGATCTCATAATGGATATTAACGCGGGTTATAAATAAAAACACAGGACGAGATAAATTCGGTCCAGGTTAGTTTCTAATTGTTGAAATGGTCCAATTTTTCTTGGGCATAACGTTTCGGACTTCAAGCAGCACCACAACGACTGTGAAACGGAATGCGCATGGATAAGGTTTTTCTGAAAACGAAGTTTATAAAAGTGAAAGGAAAGTAGTTGTGCAGGGGAAAATATCTGCTAAGTGTGTCAAAAAATGCAGTTGAAAACGACGCTACAACCCTTATATACAAGAAAACAAACTGGAATTATGAAGTAATTCAATCCTACGTAACTCAGTTTCTTTCTCTTTTCTCTTCTTGTATTAATCTTAGAAGTACAGACAGAAGAGTGAATTTATTTTATTTTAGTGTCTGATGTCATTGTATTAATATTTCCCGATAAATTCTATAAAGACCTGCTTCCAATAGATTAGTACTGGACTCATTAATTTAGACAAATGTGTTAAAATTGTGTTTTGCTGAAAGTTCTTCTAATAACTCTGGAAGTGGAACTTAGAAAATTGTATTGGAAAGTAGCACAAAATTAAAAAATGCGTGTTAAAACTGACCATATTTTTGTGAATTTATTTCAATCAATTTTTTGAAATTATAATACTTTCACATTATAGAATATTTTGTTTGTTTTGAGAAACAATTTATTTATATTATGATATTACATGTACAAAATTTGCTCGTAAATTCTCTAAGAAAGGGGGTATTTTTTATTCTAAATTTAAACTTTGTAGGTGATTGTTCAAGTGATTGATATCTTTGAGGTGTGTCGTGCAACGAAAACGACGACAAAGTAATTAACTTGACCTGCGATACCAAATATTGAGAACCTCTGTGAGGCTATGCGACTGCGATTTCTCCCAGCACGTCACCAGGTGACCGGAAAATTGAGATATCCAGAAGTTTGAAATTCGAAGTTACTTACTGCTTGTATTTAATCACATTTAGTATTTTTTAATAGTATTCTACTCGTTTTTCTTTAGTTTTTTTCGGTAGGCAGGAGCGGTTTCTTTATAAATGGGTTATGTACGAACCTACATTCTTAAAGATGATTGATCTGCGGAGACACAGAAGCGGATTGATAAGAAAGGTAAAGAGCTGACACAAAACAAGCAATAAGAAAGAAGCAAAGGGCAAGAAGCAGAAGAAAGTAAAAATGAAGAATTATTGTTACAATTGCCCGACCTACGCGATGTGTCACCAGATTCCGATACATATTTCGAAAATATGGAAGACAATCTTCTAAATGAAGTGACATACTTAGAACCATCCACAACAGACATTGTACTTGGTATATTCTTACTCGTCAATATAGAGGGAAAATGTAAAAAAAATACATTTCATGTGTTAGTAGTATCAATAAGGAAATGCGAGATGGATTGGAAAACACGGAGAGGAATTGACAACGCAAAAACTAAATTCGTTCTAGCTGATGACAATTTTCTTAAAGAAAATCAATTTCAAAACAATTCACATTCTCCAGTTAAAGATAAAGAAGGAAGTAAATATGTTATTATTGTTCCCGCCAAAGGAAACATTCGTGGAATTTATTGCTTTGAATTCTCCTTACTTTATACGTTTTGATGAGATATTTCAGTACATGAAATTAAATATGATAACGATGAGTTTTGATACATGATTCATAGGATTTATCCAGTGAAATAACAAATAAAATGAGTATATTAAAATTAAATGAGTGATTTTTAGGTTTTAAGATCTTCTGATACTCAATGCAACTATCAGTCATTATGGCATTTGTAACAAAATACACTAGTAAAATGGGGCTACTTATGAATATAAACATCGACTCGTAATAAATGTAAACACGGTTTTAGAAGAGTCAAAATGCAATATAATGTTCTTCCAACTACAATGATATATGCTCATGCTGTCACTTATTCCATCCTTTACGTTGAGATAGTGTTTGTTGTTTACAATTACCCCATTGTTTCCGTTCATTACATTATTCATAAGTGTGGGAAATTTCATACTAGGAATCTTCGTTTCAAAAGATTTATGAAATAGAAGAATAACCTGTTACATTATTGTGCTTAAAAGAAATACTTTTATCGAATTAAGACATGGAAATTGAGGTGTGGAAGAGAAACATTCAAAAATTGTTAACAATCCCACGTAACTCCACCTAACCCTTAACTTACATTGCAAATATTGTCTCGATCTTTTACGACTAGCGCAGTTAATTACATTGCAAGTATTAACAATTTTAATCATCTCTATATCAAATGCTTGTTGTTCAATTGAATAAGATTTTGTTAATATCTACATCTTTGCTTCAAGGGGGAACAAATTAATAAACTCGACAAAAAACTGAAGAACTCTTTTCTTATGTTTTAACCTATTAATTGAAAAATCTATATGAAATTAAGAATTTATTTTCCTCATAGTACAAACTATGAGGAGCTATTATATCCGGAACGTATTTTGAATTTTAGTAATTAAAAAAAAACACAAATATATAGTTTTTTTTCTCTAATTTTTGATTGTTCGCTCTTCTTCAATACCATTTTTGAAATAATTTGTTTTGTCACTACTCCCGACGTCTACAGAGTTTAAGTCTATGTCAGCGGTTATAATGTTTTTTTCTAATGACGACTCTCCTACACCCGACAAAAACATAATTAACCTAATTAACCACTTTTTAAATTCAATTTAGCATTCGTGTAAACAAATAATTGAAGAATACCATTTCCCCCCCCTCTAACTAATGGTATTCGTCCATCATAAGGTCGAAAGTCTTCAATTATTTGCTTAATAAGATTATATAATGGACGTAAACAGTAACAGCATCTGTATTTTCTCTTATCTGTTCGATAAAGCAGAACGTAATTCATTTTCACCGCTTTTTCGCATCGAAATTTATACTACACAATGAACATCGAATTGACATTTATAAATAAATGAGTTTAATTAGTCAATTTTTTTGTGGGGCTTTACGGCTCGTCGACATCAAAGGTCATTGGAACCCTAAAAACTTGTACAGGTAGGGAAAATGCAGTTACACACAAGGAAGAGCCAACATGACTAAACCATACCCACTAAAACCCTCCTGAATTACAACATACCAAAACATATCTCAAAACATACATCAAAACATTGAGGACAAAAAATGAATGGAGGACAAAAATGAGGAAAATGAAAGATACCCTAGCCCTAATAGCGTCTGGATAGAAAAGAACAAGAGGTGACCAAGGAAGGTCTGGAAAGAGCCTCGCACAAGTAAGTGGAAGTTATGCCAGACTCAGTTCGGGGCCTCGTGTTCGCCAAACACGTACTTACTAGATGTAAGTCCCCTGGGGGGAATTAGTTAATTTACATAAGTACTTATGTTTGTAGAACAAAATGGAAGAAATATTTTTCTCACCTTATCAGGTAGTTTTGATATCCGTTTTGTTTGACAGTAAGCTCTGTTCCTGCAAATTTTAAGTTCAATTTGTTTCACACCTGATAATGGCCTCAATCCGGGTAGAAATGTCGTTTTTTACAAATTGCTTTTAACTCTTGTTATTAGTGATTTGAATTTGTAATGAAGACTGTTTGAATCTTTACTGCGCGTTTCTGCTTAAATATGGTCGACATAAATAATATGTAGAGTGTAGAGACGCCAGTGGAAAATCTAATCCCTTATGTTCTAAATCCAAAAATGAATCAATGATATTTTAATTGCTAAACCTAGCCCTAAAATTAGTAATATTTGATTTCACATTAGATATAGTTGGGTGTGAGTTTACTTCTAATTATTTAATTACAATTCCCAAATTTTCGCAGTTCGCAAGGGACAACAGCACGACCCTTAATTGGTCGCGATTCTCAGTTTGATCTGTTGGAACCAAGTTGGAGACTCGCACAAATTTTATGAAACATTCATTACTGAAAAACTTATTGAAGAATGCGTTAGCACATGTTATGATGTCGTCGAGAGAAAAAATAAGGTCTTCTGTGAAATCAATGTAAATATATAATGTCAGTCCTTGGGAACAGCCATTGGGTACGCCGTTTGGATTGGGAGCAGAGAGAAGAAGAAATTAATATTTTACGTATTTTTGAAAATAAATCTAAGTGATTTTTAAATTTATTTCAATTAAGTCCCATTAATTAGTCTATGAATATTAAGTTGCATCAATTATCCCATAGATTCATTTAGTGCAAATTATATATTCATGACTTAAATAACATAAATTATGAATTATAATATATTAATGTTGGCTTATTGATTCAATGATGTGGTCTCTAAAATCATATAATAATCATAATTACTTCACTCATAAATTTTTTAAATGATCTCAGATGAGGATAGATTTTATGATGATTATATATCATTTCCTCATTGAGTTTTAAATTTAGAACTATTTTCTTTTTCAAATTTAGAAGAACATTGTATTTGTCTGTATTTATAAAGTTCTGTTTGATATGAATTTTATCAAGTCGCCTTATTATGATGATTCAATTGTCCTAGAAATGTAAGATATTTCACGATTAATATAAGATATTTCACGATTAATTCATATTAATATGAATGAAAAAAACTCTTAAATATCTTAAGGGTTTTTGCTGTAATATTTCTTAATGTTATACGCGAACACAGCGAATGAGCTGGAAAACCCCTAAAAAAACTCAGCCGGTGGATATTCACCAGTTGTGAGTAAAATGTAGGACAAAATTTGAAAGTATTAAATTAACATTCCCTTCTGACTCTGGTTTGCCTCGCCCTAGCTACATGACACCAGCCGGGATATCTGGCCTGGCCACGACCGAGCGTTCTCCGCACAAATCTTTTCGGGCAACATTGACATGAGTCCATTCACTGGGTCATGGCATGGGACCGCATTACATATCCGTCGTGGACTATGCATGAATCGCTATCCCAGATAAGTGAATCAGGCGGCACACAATGCTGTGTGGTTTACTTATCTCTTGTATGGGGATGTGTCTCAGGTCTTCCGGAGTTTAGGTCTAGGTGGAAATGGTGTACAGTTGTGGAAGGCGAACGGATGGTTAACACACCTGCGAACAACGCAGTTGTCCCAGGTTCGATTCCCGGCTTATCGCCATTTTCATGAGGCCGAAAATCTTCACACATCTTCTCCATGTGTAGGGTACATGGAAGAAATATTTGCATTCGTCTTATTCGTTTATCTTTTAGTTAAAGAGTAGAATATCAGGCACAATTTTTTTTCTTTATTTCTAAAATAATCACCCATTCTCACTCTTTAATGTGGTATAATTTTGAACAACATACAATATTGGGATATACGTGTAGGTGTTTGTATTGAGTTTGTCAAAATATTAGTGAAGTAAATAAAATTTAATATTGATCAATTATAATACTTGATCATATTTTATTATTATTATCATAATTATTATTATTAAATATAAACACAAATTATAAACCAAAAGAAAGAACCGACTTGTCTAACTCCGATTCGATGCAAGCAGATACAATTCTCTATTTTGAACCATTGTAATTATTTTGATCATCTTGAGACTTATTCATTTGTGAGAAATAGACTGAACAAAATCTCATGCACACAGTAACGCACACAATGAATGAGCTATAAGACGGAGACAGGCCACAAAGTAAACAGGAAAATACGTGAGAGTATGTAGTATACATGGGAACTGTGGGACAGTATCGCATATGGAATCTATAAGATATGACACCGGGATAGCAAATCGATGCGTGATTGTGCCTCCACAAACATTTTGCCATTTATCAGTGAGAGTATCTACAAGGGCTGTCGTGTTATCATGTAATATGCCAAAAGTCGACACAAAATCGTTGGAGGCATGTGGCGACGGTGGTGTATTAGACAGTTTTGTCAAATGCTTTAAACTTCTATCCGTGTACGGAAGTCCCCTTGTTATGTAGAAGCGACCTACGGTGCATGCACGCAACTTAGTACCGATCTCATGGATTTTTCCACGATCAGTGAACATAGTTTTCAAAAAAGGGCAGCATCGTAAAGTAATGCCTAATACTGATTCAGTGTGGTTGCACTGAGAATGTAACTATTTACGTCTTCTTATCATTTTTATCTTAAGTTATGAAATTAAACATCGTTTAATACACAAATTATTATATTTTACTACCAAACGCATCAGCCAGGTTTATGCCTTCATCGAGTGTTTCCATAAATATTACAGTATCCTTACCAAATCTTTTGAGTACCAAATAAATAGATTTTTCCCAATCACACAAAATCCATTAAAAACTCTCTTTTTCAACTTATCCAGTGTAATTTTAGATTTTTTAGTGTCTAACACTAATAAATAAATAGTTATAGTTTCAACAAAAATATTTTCGGTATCCATAACTGTTTGCGAGGGCAGTACAGAGGATCTACAAACAAATTATTATATTGGGAAATAATTATTATTTAGTTGAGGTTTTTTCTGATTGTCTTATTATTATTATTATTTTAAAATTCACCATTAAACCTTATTGAGTTTATATGTCACAATTTTCAGACAATCAATTTCATTCACCAATTCCGTATCACTTCACCTTCATTAGATTTTTAATAAGTAAGATATCTTTTATTATTATATTGTTTATTCAGCCAACGTTACGAGATTAAAATTGTCTGTACTAATCATCAGTACGTAATCATTTCATACGTAATCATCTGGATGTTGTTCTCAATGAGGTGGACATTCTCAAGAATAAGATATTATCTTCATTCTGTTATAACTATTATTTACTACTCCGTACTTAGATCAAATGATCCATTATTCTGTCAACTGAACCAAAGAGTCCACTGAGGCTCTGCCAGATTAGTGACGCATTATGAGATTAGCATTTTCCCTGCTGCAGATGAAATGGAGCCAACAGCTCAACTGCACTGTCCTCAGAAATACACTCGCCATAACTGAGTGCTCTAATGAGGTGTTTTCGTAGCATTTTACATTATGAAGATATCCGTTTTGGCAACAAATGCAGGTTGATGACCAGAACGCCAAAATTCATTTATCTGATTCATACATAGTGATTCAGCGGTTTAATATGTTATATTAATGAAATCAATGAGACAAATCGAAAATAATGTGCATAGAAGGGAATACTCTAACGGTGAATTAGAGTATCCACCTACTGCTTGATAACAATCAATATCTCATCAATGTTCTATTTCTATTTGGATAGCAAACAAATAATCAATGTGTTTTTTTCAATTTTTTCATTCACACATAAAATTTATATCTTTTAATGTGTATGTATATATCTTATTTTAATGAAAAAAATGGAAAATAAAACGCACTAAAGAAGCACATATTTGAAGATTTGATACAATTTTTACTATGGAAGAAAATAGCTCCACAGTTTATTGTCATTATGAATTTGTCGGATTACATCAATGAAGCTCACTGACAAGTTAATGACACTAAATTTTACCAACCTCTCTCTTTTGGTCCTATTTCGAACGTTCCAGAAAAAAATTAAATGTTTTTAAAATTCAAAGGACCGTCTAAAGG
>NNCF01127117.1:301048-351886 GCA_002313205.1 Laupala kohalensis | reverse complement strand
TATATTTTTATATATATATATATATATATATATATATATATATATATATATATATATATATATATATATATATATATATATATATATATATATACGTAAACCCGACTTTATTTTCGTCGCACTTATATTATTAAATCCACTCATAAATATTTTTAATAGTTCTTTATGGGAGAGGGTGATTCCTAACATACTTAAGTGAGCTAAAGAGAAACCTTTACGCAAGAAAGGAAACAAACTGAATATTGGAAATTACCGACCAATATCTCTACTAATCACTTTCTCAAAAATCCTAGAAAAATTGTTCTGTAAGCGTCTTCTAGATTTTTTAATCAAATAATAACATTCTCTCTGACGATCAACACGATTTTAGGAAATCCTTTTCAACTACAAGCGCCATATTTTCTTTCTTAAACGATGTTACCACATCTCTTGACCATGGAGAGAATCCTCAGGGTGTTTTTTCTTGACTTATCCAAAGCATTCGATGTCATCGATCACGGAATTATCCTTTCCAAATTGCATTCTTTAGGCATTCGTAGACTTCCACATCAATGGCTAACTTCTTATTTAAAAGATAGATTAAATTTCCAATATTTAGAAGATAGAATAATTTCCAATATTCAGTTTGTTTCCTTTCTTGCGTAAAGGTTTCTCTTTAGCTCTCTTAAGTATGTTAGGAATCACCCTTTCCGGTAAAGAACTATTAAAAAATATTTATGAGTGGATTTAATAATATAAGTCGAAATATCCTATATTAAAAATAAAATACTTAAGCGTTGTCTTTCAGAAACAAATCCACTTACTTGCGGAGTACCCCAAGGTTCAATTCTCGGCCCTATACTCTTTTTATTGTATGTGAACGACATGTCATCATCCACATCAGATTGTAAAATGGTCCTTTTTGCTTTTGACACTAATTTACTATGTAAACACGCCAACGCTCAAAACGTTTTGTCTAACCTTTCGGCTTGGTTCCATGCAAATTGTCTCATTGTACACACTGACAAAACAGTGTTTATGTCATTTCACAACAATATCACAAAATCTTTACCCCAGGTTTCTCTTTCTTTAAACGGAACACAATTAAAAACTGTTACGAATACAAAATTCGTAGGTCTCCATATTCAAGACAAGCTCAAATGGAATTGTCACGTTGACAATTCCAAATTAAGCAAATTGTGTTACGCATTCCGAATCTCAGTTAACGTAGTTAGTCCACATATTTCCCGTTGCATATATTTTTCAAACGTTTACTCCCTTTTACGTTATGGCATTATCTTCTGAGGCAATTCCGATCAGAGCATTCAAACTTTCAGAATTCAGAAGAGTATAGGTCGGATAATTTGTAAATCTCACCCCCGAAACTCTTGTAAACCTTTATTCAAGGAATTCAATATCTTAACACTTCCCTGCATTTATATTTATGAAACGGTCGTGTTTGTTAAGACCGAATTACTGAAGTGCCACTCTTGCTTCATACGAAACAGTCTCGTTCACGAACACAATAATTGCAATAGTAATAATATCCATCACCCTAGAGCAGGGGTCGGCAACCTGCGGCTCGCGAGTCGCATGCGGCTCTTTCGATGTCAAGATGCGGCTCTTCAGTTCAATGCGCAAATATTAATAATTATATTATTTTGTTTTCAAAACTCATAAAAATATATTATACTGAAAAAAATGCAAACAGGAAAAATACACTCAACAGAGATCAGTGAGAATGGGTGGAGTAGAGAGTAGACGGACAGCTGACAGCCGCTTGGGCACCAGGCCCAGCCACACAGCCGTGGTGTGGCCAGCCCGTGGCCTCGTGTACTGAGTATGATGACAGAAACACGTAACAAACGCTAAAAACTGGTGCTGCGGAGGAAAGAAGAACTTGGCTGATGTTGTAGTTCCACCGTCGAGTGCGGATGGTAGTGTTCAGTCTTCCTCGGAGCACGGTGCGTGTGTGTTAATTTAATCGCTTGCGATAAACATCAATTTCTCGTTGTTTCAAGAAAAAGACGATTTAGAAGCGAATTATCTTCTTAAAGGTATGTACGCTTAAACGTTTAACGAAGCTGACTTTTTTTAACAGAATAGCAATTAACGAAATTAACAGTTTATAAACGCCGTTTTAGATAGCTAAATAAAATTTTAAAAATATTTATTTCAGCTCCGCCGCCAGAATGGCATCTGGTAAAAAGAAGAGACGAAGTGAAGAAGAAAATCGAGAATTTAATCAGGATTGGACGGAGTCGTTTGCGTTCATATGCAACACAGGTGGCCTTCCGACTTGTCTCATTTGCCAAGTAAAACTAGCACACAACAAGAAGTCAAATTTGGAGAGATACTTCACTACAAAACACTCCGATTCGCTGCTAAATATCCAACCGGTGACGCACGGAAAAAAAGCTGTTAATGAGCTTCAAAAAACAAACAAAAAAAACCCAACGACAACAGTAGAGTACTATGCTAAGTAACCGGGCGCAATCATCAAATAATGTAAATCTGGCAAGCTTTGCAATATCACTACAAATTGCAAAAAGAGGGAAACCATTCACAGATGGTGAGTACGTCAAAGATTGTTTCATACGTGGAGCTGAAGAATTGTTTCGTGATTTCAAGAACAAAACAGAAATCATGAAGAAAATCAAAGATTTGCCATTATCTGCTAAAACAGTACAATATAGAACTGCTAAAATGTCTTCAAATGTAACATATATGCAAGTGGAAGTCATTCAACTGGCTTCTGCTTTATCACTTGCTATGGATGAGTCTTGCGACATAAAAGACACGGCACAAGTTATCCTTTTCGACAGGTATATGTCGTCCCAAGGTCCAAAAGAAGAACTGCTAGGAGTGCTACCGCTCTCAGGGCAAACTCGGGGAGAAGATATAGCAAATGTTANAGTAAATTAGTTTATTGTCCTCCACGTGGTCATACGCAGTTTGTACTGTTTTTGACAATAAATTTATTATTATTATTATTATTATTAACAACTGATGGAGCCAGAAGTATGACAGGAATACGTAAAGGGGTAACAACGATTCTTCGGCAAAAAATAAACCATGAAATTTTAACGTTTCAGTGCATAATTCATCAAGAGGCGCTTTGTGTCCAAACATTTCCGGCCGAAATAGTTGAGGTCATGAACTTGGTAATTAAGATCATTAACTGCATTTTGGCAAAAGCACTCTACCATCGCCAGTTGAGGGATTTCTTGAAGAAATAGAAAGCCAGTAATCTGCTCAATAAAGTGCGATGGCTTTCCACAGGTAACGTATTGAAACGTTTTGCTTCTTGCTTGAGTGAAATAAAAACATTATTAAATGAAAAATGTATTGTTTATCCAGAATTGAAAGAAGACAAATGGCTGCAAAAATTCAACTTCATGGTGGATATCACAAAGAAACTAAATGAGCTAAATGTAAAACTGCAAGGAAACCCAGCCTATGCATTGCTTGAAGAAGTGGTTTGTTTCGAAAATGAATATAGTTATAGTTATATTATTTGATTACTAATTTTATTATTCTAGAAGAGCTAGCTAAAATACTTTAATAGGTTTTGTGCGAAACATTTGTGTTTTTATATGAATAAATATTATTTCATATTTAAAGCTATTTATTTTAAATCAAAAATCAAATTTATATATCTAATCCTAATCAAATACCATAATATTGTAACAAAAATGTTAGTGGATCTTTAAAAACTGGGAAATTTTGTAAATTGTAACTATTGGCTCTTCCGTCTCAAAAGGTTGCCGACCCCTGCCCTAGAGTGTCAACTACTCTTAGCCAAAAAGGACCATATCATTCGGGAATCGTTCTATATCACTCCCTGCCCAAAAATATAAAAGATATTATGAAGTTAAATCTCTTCAAATCCGCCGTTAAAAACTACCACCTGCACTAGTGCTTTTACAATATAAAAGAATTTATTAATTTTAATAAAACTTAAATCCGTCTTGTACTTTATCACGCCATTGGTGTAGCACTTTTAAAATAACTTATAACAAGTTCAAAAACTATTTTCTTGCATGATCGTTGTGTCTTATGATTCATATTAATTTAGTTTTATGCGTACTCAACTTTGGCACGGTTGTGTACATTAATTCTGTAGCCCCATCCTGGCCCGGGTTTTGCTCCGGTTTTCCTTCGGGTAGAGGCGGATTTCTTATACAGGTTCTCTAGACTTTGTCTAGAGGCGTATTTATTGTAACAGGAAATCGTGAATTTAGTATTATTTCAATTCTTATTATTTTTAAACTCTATATTTAGAATAGTTCGATTATAATTTGTACATGCAAAATAAATTTTTTGTGTCAAGTTACAAATATATTGACAGTCTATTAGTATTATAACTCATAGCTAACTTTTTATCTTATCTAGGAATTTTTGCTGAAATTTTTGAATCCGTTTCTGCCTTAGGGCTCTTGATCGGAATTGATAGGATGGTCCCTTGCTTGCTTCCGAAGAGTCAATTTGTTTATTGTCTTCCACGTGGTCATACGCAGTTTATACTGCTTTTTTGACAATAAATTTATATTTATAAAATTTATTTTTATTCATTCCGCTCTGCAGAATGGACAGTCCCAGAATATGCGGTCTCATGTTTCTTCCCCTTGTCCACACATGTTTCATCCGCTGTCAATCCGAACCTTTTTAGGTAGCTATTAGAATCTGCATGGTTGGTTATAAATTGTGGTACGCCTTTCCAGGTGTAAACCGTTTTTTTTTCTAATGAGTTCACACATTTTCTGTTCTTTCTTTGTAATTTTTTTATTCCATCTTATTTATCCCTGTTATAAAAGTATAACTGTTATTTTCTGCTTCCAATCCTTCTCACTGTGTCACTAGTTTCCCATCTAATATTATGGACTTTTCTCGCCTCATTATTGCCCGGAGCACCCATTTTCGTATGCAAAAGTCTGTAGGCAATATTCCTATTAGCACATTAAAACCAGTCGCTCTCTGACCGGTGTGATGTGCACATCGCTCCACTATTGAGTTCGCTACAACCTTGTGATAGTACAAGTTTCAATCGCAAGTTGTATAGCTTTCCAGTGAAAACAGTGAAATTTCTTTAAACCAGAGTGCTATCATGACCGAACCTGACTGACCCCTCAGAGGGCAGATCTTTCAAGCAGTTAATATTCTGAATAATGATTCCACGCTCGAGTGTAGTGCAGATTTATTATTGCTACATAATCATCCACAATTAGTGCATTAACAAATTCAACGAAAGAATGATTAGAGTGCCGAAACTAATGCAAATTATGATCATCAACCCAACAATGATTACTAACAATGAATACTCAACAATATTCGATAACCCAACAATGAAAACCTACTTTGACCTTGCTGGACCCGCAGCCCTGACACAATGAGGTACTTTAAACAACGTAGACAAGGTATTCATGTCGCAGCAGAGTAATACACAATCTTAACTGCCCTCCAACAATCCCCTAAAAAAGACAACTAAATCCAATTTCTCTATTTGTGCAACCTTCTAAAAAATGTCCAACAAACACTATTTATAATGTTGTTACTAAGAATAGATTCAGTGCGTTAGAAAAT
This sequence comes from Laupala kohalensis, assembly GCA_002313205.1. Classification (NCBI taxonomy): domain Eukaryota; kingdom Metazoa; phylum Arthropoda; class Insecta; order Orthoptera; family Trigonidiidae; genus Laupala; species Laupala kohalensis. Next base: position 346,324 of record NNCF01127117.1, on the reverse strand, counting down.
CACTCGGAAGATGTCGTGAACACTATTAAAGCTACTATTCCTCCTATCTTTGTATTTGAAGTAATCAATTTTGATGCTCTTCGCTCTAGTCTATTAAACTTAAATATAAAAAACTATTCAACACAATTGAAATACAATAAAATAAAAATAAATTCCACTGGCATAGATGATTTCAGAAAAGCGGTAAACTATTTCGATGCAAATGGTGTACAATATTACACCTATGCGTCATATAAAACAGCATCGGTCATTATTCGTGATCTACACATCTCAATAAAATAAGCAGAAATATTAGAAGGCCTCAAGAAATATTTTACTGTAACTGAAGTGACGCGGTTGCACAAAACAACCTTCCAATTCCAATAGTGGCAGACGAACTCTGACAGCAGTGAAATAGATAACATTTTAAAACTTAAAGTGATATGTCATTCAGTTATTAGAGTGGAAAGGAGACATCGTCTTCCAGGTCCTGTCCAATGCAGTCACTGCCAAGATTTTTGAATTACTAAAAACCACTGTAAACGTACCTTCAAATGTGCAAAATGTTTCCTTAACCACCCCACATACCAAAGTAATGTTTCGCCAGAGAGTATGCCCAAATGCGCTAACTGCAACTGTAACCACCCATCATACACAAGGAACTCCTAATGGAAATATTACGAAATAGTAAGTCATAATCTTAAATATAGATTGGATAAAAATCACCCTCGTAATATCGAACCAAGTACATCTACGCTCACCTATGAACACTTCCCATCCCTGGGTAACTAATCCCAAAAGAGCACCACATACCTCTCATATGCTTCTACTGTCGCTTCAAACACCTCACACCTGCCATCCATCTGCAGCACTCACAATAACAATAAAATAAATATAAATCATTCAAATTCCCAAAATCAAAATCCTTCAGTATCTTCAGGAACAAATCCTCATCAATTAACAAAATCTTTCCCGGATCAGTGACTCACTAACATATAATATCAAACATTATACAACAATTTTTGCATTCTCTTGTCCCATTGATTACAAATCAGATTCAACTATTCTTATCGACACTATCTGAAAACAAAAATGGCGCAAGGTCATCATCTTAATCGACTCAATGTTGTAAATTGGAATAACAACGGAATACAATCTAAAAAATCCGAACTCTCATATTTTCTATCATGCCATTAAATTTCCATAGCTTGTATCACGGAATCACATCTTATCCCATCTCAAAGATTTTCCATAAGCAATAATAGTAGTTATAAACAAGTTAGGAACGAAACTTCTCAGTACGGAGGATGATGATCATCTTTAATAAAAACATAAAACATGAGCTGACGCCACTACCCGAAGCACACAATCTTTAACCATAGGCATCGCTATCCCATTTGTTGAAAACCCCGAATTAATCATAGTTGCAACTTACAAATCACCTAATAAATCAATCTCCTCATGCAGATTAGCTGTACTTTTCCGACAAAAGTGCTCAACATTAGTATTAGGTGACCTAAACGCGAAACACACTGATTGGGGTTGTAGAGTACGAAACACAGCTGGCAACTTTCTTTATCCTCTAACTAAGAAAAAACATATTGATGTCCCGACAAAACCCCCATAATTCCCCTTTAATATGAAATATAAACCAGATATCCTGTATATAACGTTAACAAATGCAACTCTTGAAATTTTTTCATACTCCTGGCAGGAACTGAACTCTGATCATAACCCGGTTATAATATCCTTTCAACCTCTAAATATTCCCCAGCAAAATGATTTTTCCCTCAGAATCTCAAAAATTAACTGGAAAAAGTTTCAAAAAATTGTAAATGAAAATCTGATCAATTTGAAGACTCTTCAAACAGCTGCGGAAACAGATACAACAAATTTTCAATTTTCTGAATTACTAATCACTGCGACTAAAAGTTGCTCAATTGACACTCAGTCTTTTGTTACTAAATATCCATACCCCAAACTCCCGCATGAAATAATCAACTTGATAAAAGTGAAAAATAAAATAAGACGACTGTGGGCTCGATACAGAAACACAGATTTAAAATCAAAATTAAATTCACTATATTGTGAGGTAAAAATTAAAATTCAAGAAAACAATCTCAATAACTATAGAAAGTGGACAGAATCACTTTCTCCTAAAGACAATTCTATATGGAAAAGAGTAGCTCACCTAACGAATAAACAGCAATACACCCCCCTATTAAGAAGAAAGACAACGTAGTCTACTGCAGTAAACTAAAAGCGGAAGTACTCGCAAACTTCTTTGAATCCACTTTTCTCCAAATCTCATTCAGGATACAGAGACTTCACTTCTAGCAAAAGGTTATGTAAACAAGCCCTTCTCCTTTTCGCGGATGCGTTTTCAAAGAACAATCCCCTTGTCTTTCCCGATTCAAGTCAGTTTCTTCAACGCTTTTACACATACAGTCATCGCTTCCGTTTCTTTCTTTTCTATTTGTCTTCTTGAGCTCCTAAACACAGTCATGCTGACGCAATGGTATGTATGCCTTGGTCACTTAATTTCCGTAATATGCTGTTTATAAATACATTCCACGATAACAGTGAAGAACTGGACACCTCAGGAAACACTTTTGTATTTTTGTTATTAATATTTATCCACCGATTTGTAAAATTGTGTTTCTTAATTCAGAGTACGACGCAAGAAGGTTGACTAATTTCCTTGGTACCCCCATTTCATCAGAAACTCTAACCATCTTACGTTGTCAAAAGCTCCTTTAGTGTCTATAAATATAGTCAAAACATATTTCACTACCCGTCCCTCGTTGTGCAAAACGTTTTCAGTGCTTCTCTCTTTTCGCTAACCATATTGTCTTTTGTATAATTTATTTTCCTTTTCTAAGTACTTTGTTATTTCTCACCCATACATCGGTCGAGAATGTTCCCGAACGTAGGAAGAACAGTTATTGGTCTACATAACTGGTCTTCGTTGCGCCTGTCTTCCCCTTTTAAGAATACTCTCAGGGAATCAATTTTATATTCCGCCGGAAAATTACCTTTGCTATGCATCTGTTATATATTTCTTATAGGAACTCATCATATACGTGAATTGTTCTTTGTACCATCTCATTCACTTCGTCAAACTTGTTCTTTGTTTTTGCCCATTGTTTTGTGATTATTTCTGTCATTTCTTCATTTTTCATTCTGATTTCCTCTTCTTTCTGTGGTGGATCTCATCGCTGATTCTGCATTTCTAGAGGTAGACGTTCATCGAGCATTCGTGTTCCTAGTTCTATTTTTGTGTGTGCTGTCCTCTCCCATCACTTATTGCTACCAAAATTGTCTTCTTTCTGATCTTGTCACTAGATATTGCGTATGGCACCCCTATAACTCTTAGCCAAACAATCTTCTAATTATTTCCTTCAATATTGCCTTGTTTGGTCTCTTATTATTGACTTGTATACGCTTCTCCTCTTTCTGTATTCCTTCAGTAATGCGTCCACTATCTTTCCTTTTTCTTCTTTCTTCGATGTTTCCGTAATAGTCAGCTCTGCTGTCCACTATCATGGTCCTTTAATACCACTTTTCCTTTGACCGTGCATGCGTGTCCATCCTTCAGTAATGTTAATTGGAATTTGTCCACGCAATTACTTATCTCAGAACATACTTCTTTCTTCCATATTCCTCTTTGGACTATCTCTTGGTTGGATAACTCCCAGTCATTTATTCTTAGTTTTGGTATTTGGTCTTTAATAATTTGTTCCCGTCCATGTCTAAATTCACAAATTATTCCTTTAAGATTACTTTCCATCCATGTTACAAGTTCCCAGTCCTCCACCTCTTCTGGACGTAAACCTTTGGTCATACTATAATCAATTAGTTGTTTCCCTTGTTTCGTCAGTATTCATTCACCTGTATTCATTTTCTATTCTCAGGTTATTTTCTATTACAAATCTTTCAAACGTTTTTTTCTGTTATTAGTCTTAGTAGTTATTAGTTTGTCTTCCCATAACGCAGTGCGTGCGATACTGTCCATAAATATCGCAACCTTGTAGTCATGAAATTCGTTTGTAACCATGTCCCCCCCCGGTGTAGGACTTCCCTTATTGTCCGCCGTAATTACAACACAGATTTATTAAAAGTAATTAAATCATTCCCTCTTGTATCATTGTGGCTTGCTTGCTGTGCAGAATCCTGATAATACCATGAACTCTATCTTTTACGACAGTACGTATATGGTTGCCCACGGTTTATGTTCCTTTAATTTTCTTCCCTCAGAGGCAGATGGCATGGTTGCCCTCTCAATTCAACGGTTCCTGAATACAGGCAACATCGATTCTTTCCCGCGCCAATATCCCGAAAGCTCCCGTGATCCAGTACTCTCCATTGCATGTTTTGTTGGTATCTGTAATGTGTCGCACTTTTCCTTACACGCCATTACCAATTTTTGCTTTTAATTGGCGCATTGCCGCAACATATTCCCCGCAAACTCTGCTCCTTACGGACACTTTGCCATTTTCCCATTCAGTAAACAGTTCTCCCAGCGTGGTGGTTCTAGTCTCGCTGTACATTCTGCATGATTATGCCGTGACCCACAATGGCCGCACGTCTCCATTTGCTCTCAGATAACCGTGACCGTGACATCTGTAGCAGCGAAGTGGTCCCTCATTTTCATCCAAGCGATATGAGGGTAAGTTCCAGATTACTTTCCCTGTCCAGTATTCTCTTAAATGATTTTCCTTCTACGTCAAACACCCAGTGAACTAGCACTTTGTCCCTGGTTCCAATTCCTTTAATGACTTTTATTACGTTGTCTGTACATGGGAAGTCAGGCGTGACTATCCCCTGTGTGAAGTCGTCTTCCTCTACTCCTTTTTCTATATATTTCACTATCAACGTATGTCACGAAATATTAATTTCGTTAATTTTAAATTGAAAGTATAACGTTAAAAAATCGAGAAACATTTAAAAAATAGACCGTTGAAGGAAGTGATGTTGAAGGGGCGTCACAACTGCCCATGCAACGAGCCAACAAAGGGCGCGGTCGCCACCTGTGAGGAGTAAAAGGCCAACATTTGTCAAAAGACTGTGCTTTTTGTACTGTAGGACGCGCGCACCCGCAATAACTAATATCATTGGAAACATGGTCAAAATTAACCAGAAAACGCTTTGTATACATTTAACAAAGACGTGGGCGTAGAAGCGGCGAAATTCAAGAGAGACGGTTAAGCGCAATAGCCCGCACAGAACGAAAGGACCGACGTCACAGATATAATACGAAATAAACCAAAATTAACCAACAGTCTCTTTTGTAAGGTTTGAACAGAGAGCGTGGGTGGAAAAACGTTGAGGTTCAAGGGAGCGGTTTCTGATACATCTCAAGGCTGGACCCAGAGCTGAAAAACAAGATCGTAAAAATTTGGAAGTTGAAGAGTGTGAGAATTCAATTGATCAAAGCAGGACGGCGTGACACACAAACCGAGGACGACGCAGTACGTTTAACAAAAAGGGGGGAACTTTCGAGGCTCAAGAGTCACTAAGAACTTGTGGGCAAGTTCAGACTCGCAGAACTAGGAGTTCTTTTGGCGGTCGGCCAACAATCATTTGACAATAGAAGATCCGGCGTGAGAACTATGGACAGTTTGGCACGAGGTAGCCACGTGGTCTCGGTGTGGCGTCGAAACAACAAACGTTGCTGTTAAACAAAACAGCGTAATACGTCGAGAATACAACAAAAGTCACGAACCTCCAGCATATCGAAGTGACTCCACGTAGAGTACTCCAAACAAAATTATTGGCACCTGAAATCACGTGGCATGAAGTAGAGCGTATTTTTTTTGAAATAATGAGGAGAAGGGATATATATTATAAAATGAGGTGCGCAGAGTCGCAGAGAACACTTGAGACATCACTTCAGAGACATACAGATTAAGCACGTCAGAGGTTTTTCATTCCGAGTATAACATTCAGAGATTTTTCTTACATGTAGGGACTTCGAGTAGATTCGGAATATTTGTCTTCGATTCTGAGAGACTGGCATTCAGAGTTCTTTTCGGAACACTCAGAGACTTCGAGTATTTTCGGAGATCATTCTCATTTCGATTCACTCAGCGATGTATTTGCTTAGAGTGCTCGATCGTTCAGCTAAGTAGCTAGCACTTCGGTTCTTGATTATTTACGTGTGCGGTCTCCTGTTAATCAGCTGTTTAATGATTGAACTGTATTAACGAAATCTACAAACTTTCGATTTGGTTATTTGTGACGTTGAATAACGAGTAGCGTAGCATCAGATGGCTAGCTAGTTCTGATATTGAAAAATTAATCACACATTGGAAAAAATTTTCGCAACGAGTTTCGTTCGAGATTAGGAAGTGTGAAATTCGAAAGTCAAGACCACGAACAGTATTTAGGCCATGGGACGTGAGCGAGGTGACTGGAGGCATCAGCGAATGGGGTTACGAAAGGTTGGTGGTTCCTTTCAGCGGGGAAGCAGGGGTAGCCGGCTACTGAAAGGTCATAGGTCATCGAACCTAACTACAGCCCAAGGCGATCATTCAGATTGGCACGAGGCAGCTTAACCTTTCAACAATGTTTGTAAACAAGGTAATTTCACATAGCTGGTTGCATCCAGCTTAGGTTGATTGGAGCAGTGCGTCTTCGACGAAGATACAGCGTGTGCTTCATTACGATAGACTTAATAGGAAAGACAGTAACGTTTCCTTAGTCAGCAATGAACCCATTTAGCTTCGTTTGTTGCATCATTAATTGTTTAACGTAAATATAGGAGGAAAATGATGTGTTGGGGACTTGTCATTGAACCCACATCAATATGAATTATTCTCGAACATAAAGTGTGTGAATTTTGGGCGATAAACAAGAGGATTGTGTGTGAGCAAGTGTAGGATAGCAATAATAATTTTAAGAATGTAGTAACTAGTAATTTAAAACCAAAGCTAGTAATGAAATTTTAATTTTACGCTGCACATATTTTATACCAAAAGTGTGTGTTTCTTTTAATAAATGGACTCCGCCCGTCATAAATTCCCTTGATTTATTAATTGATGGTGGTATGGTTATTCACTACCCTGTTAAATTCTTGTGATATTAATTAAGTTTTACTACAAATAACGCTTTAATTTGTGGCCTGAGTTAATTAGCAGGACTCCAAGTGATTTTTAAAATTTATAAGTAGACCTTCAGTCGAATGTTGAGCTCAGTCATTTATTCATAAATTTGTGATTGATATTACCCACTACCCTATTTTTGTCTTCTTACACATACGGCGTCGTTTAAATGTGCCCCGCCATGTTAGTAATGTGATTCCTTCACTACATCCTGTAGTCTTTCAACTTTTCTGCCCATATATAGCAGCAGGAGAAGGTTCTTATCTCGTGTCATCCGTTTTGCCGTCAAATTTACCATAAATATTTTTTATCTTCAGAAGTTTTTTGCACATCTTGCTCAGTAGCTCCCTCTCCTTTCTCTTCCACAATTACAACACTTTCCTCTCTCCTCTATCATTGATTTCCTAGACCCTGATATCTCCGCGTATGTTTCTTTCTCTAATATAATTTTCCCTATGTCTTGTTGGTGTTTCGTCTTTTTGATTGTGAAGTTCTGCACGTGTTATTTCACTGTACTACTACTTCTACTTCTCTGTTATATCCCTTCCGGATCAATGTCTCTAATTGCTGTGTTATTCGTAGTTTTCCCCCGCTGTGTGTTCTCTACCTTCTCCGTAGGAAGTTTTTCGACCGTCCCAGTACCACCCAGTTTTCCACTTTTCCAAGTTTGCATTTAGTATTTCCTCTCTTTTACTTCGAATCCGGTGTTCCATCTCTTCTAATTTTGTTTACTTCTTCCTCGGTTCATAATTTTTCTTCCAATTTTTCAAATTCTTCCATCATGCGATCCACTGCCTCTCGTAACTTTTGTGCTGAACCTTCCGCAATCTTACGTAATTTTTCGTCCCCCAAGATATTTACCACCTTTCCGTAATTCAATCGGAACGTATTTCTCTTCTCTCTCTTCCTTATGCAATTACTAATCTCACTGTCCTGTCCACTTTTCCGTTCCTACACCTGTCGATAAACAAAACCCAGTACAATTGTGATACTTTCTTTGCTGTTTCATCCTCTATCCAATGTTTTCTGGATCGTCCACCTTTGCGATGATATTGAACGATTTCAAAACAAGTGTTTTCCTTGCACGTACCTAATCCTCTTAATACGTGTAGTAAATTAACTAGGAGTACCTTTCAAATCGCTTATGTTTTCAAACACTAGGATTTATTCCAAGGGGTACCTGGAAAGAAAACTACTAGTTTAATGGGTCATAAGTTGTTCCGCTAATGTTACGGAGACCAGTTACTCTATGCCACAGCTACTTTTTTCGGGAACTGAAAATTATAAAGAATTACTCGTCAGTGTGTACTATACCCATTGAAGAAATTCCATCTTTTCCAGTGCACTCAAAACTTCACAAATTGTTTTTGAATATCCGCCCTATGTTGAGCACAGGCTCAGTTACACCTCAAATTTACATGTTCATTACTGAAATCAGACGCGGCCGCACGCTCAAATGTTTGGTACAACATTTCGTGTGGATGTCCTCAGTATTCCAAAACAAGAAATACTTTTAATAGTGTGATAACTTGTGGTCAGGTGAAAATGGTGACGAGTCGGTAATCGAATCCTGGACTCCTGCTTTTATCGCAGGGGTTTTAACCATTACACTACCCGTTTGCCTTCCACGACAGTGCAATAAAAAGTACAATATACCTTGTACGACACTTCCACAGCTGTGTTCATGCATGTGCTCGTGGTTGCTACGTATGCGTCCTATGTATGTAAGAAAGAAAAAAAAGGTAAAGAAGATAAGGGGAATGTATCTGTTAAAAAAGGAGATACGAAGAAAAAATCTGCGTAAGAAATAAGAAAATGAATGAAGAAATCGAAAAATGAACCGATCTGACAATTACTAAACGACCGAAAATGAAATACAAAATAAGTTAATGCAACAAATAGAAGAATAATTGACGAAGATAATGAAGATTCAAAAGAATTGGAGATTAGTATCTTGGAATACGATGATCGAGTATTAAATGTAAATGAAATTAATTTATGAACCAAAAACATAATAGAGCAAGTAACAGACATGATTGAGAAAAAAGAAGAAGCAAAATAGAGTAAAATAATGAGAGAGGGGCATCAGAATAGTAAATCAGAAGAAAACAAGGAAGAGAGAAAACCTGTTTAAGAAATTGTGAGGAAAATAGTTTGACCTCCGAAGACCCCAATATAATCTTCGCAGATGATACTTATCCTGAAGACAGAAAGAACAATATACTTGGAAATTATTGAAAGTATTCACGAAGAAACCTACAAAAGTTTCCATTTTGGAAATAATTAAGGAAAGTTGTAAGTAAGGCACACTAAAGGAAAATCAATACGTTAAAAGGATTGATTGTGAATGCGATTTAGTAAATGTTACGACTGTGTTTCACATTTTGTTTACTCCTGCATGTTACAGATAATGCTCGTAACAATAGTAACATTGAATATTTGTGTATTACTATCAACAGCAAGAAAATAAATGCTCAAGGGTCACATCAGTGCTAATGACATTGACTCTTACTGCAGGAAATGAACAGAAACTTTGAATAACTTCAAGATTTCGCAAGCATAAATAATGTGGAAGAAATAGAGAGGGGACTGCAATGTTATATAACGAAATATATAAAGCTGGTAGAATAATTAAACTACCATATGGACGAGGTATTTGCGTGTGAAATAAACAAGATTACAATTATAAACATTCTATCAACAATGCGACAGATGAACGTGAAATGTTTTTCACGTGTATTTGTTAACAATAAGAAGTGGAATATTTATTAACAAAAAGCAGCAATAATATTATTAGTGGTGGAGATTTCAATGCGTTTTAACAAATGAGGATAGAGTAGGAAAAACTAAATATAGTCCTGAATTAAATAGTAAAATTGAACTCTTAAATTTATTTGATGTAAAAAGAGGGGAAAAGGTTTGACTAATGAAAGGGAAGGAATGGGGTCCCGGATAGACAGAATATACACATCAAAATAATTAGAAAACCTCATAACAAGATTTGAGGTAGATCTATTTCCATTCAAGGACTACAATTCATTGCGAATGAAAATCCAAATACCACAGAAACTTGTTTTAAGAGGATTTCCATGCTGAAACCCCAGACCATGCACCAACAATAACAGAAACCATCGTCGAGAAATGGGCGCAGTTGAAGGCGAAGGAGATGAAGAAACGTTTTTATTAAGACCCAGCAGAATGGTGGCAGACGGTCAAGTAACAAACCAGTAATTTTTTCAAGGACACTTGCGCTCAGTCGAGAAGAAAAGAAAACGGAAAGATAAGCAAGTAATTTAACTGTTTGAGTGAATAAACACAAACAGAATTTTCAAGAAGGAAGATGAAATAAATATATATTACTTTAAAGCTCAAATAATTATAGTATATCAGAAAAAAAGTTTAGACAAAGTCTAAAATTGAACCTTATGGAACTCCGTAAGTAAGTGGCTTGGTTTCCGAAAGAAAATACTTTAGTACTTGATTAGTAACTTGGGGAAATTTTAACTTTCTGAAACCTATCTGGATGAAGGAAGTGAACCATTGATGTGTTAACCAACGAATGTCGTAAGACATTACTCTAATGCCATTAATGCCTGAAGACACATAGTCATCGACTTTATCATTCATATTAATTTTAGTAATATTCAGTAGTTTTAGTAATATACCTTAATCATTTTCTATTTGTTTCTACAAAGCTGTTGGTTATTTGTGATAATTTATGTTTTAGGGAAATAAATAGACATTTCTGTTCCATGTTCTTTTCATTTCTTTTATCCAACCCTTTTGTTTAGAAGATAACTTTACTTTCTGCAGTTTTTTTCATCAAAATTGAAATGTTGTTTTATTCTAATAATGCTAAATGAGAATTACAGTAAAAAATTCAATTTCGTTTTACACACAGATCTTTTATTATGTGAAATGGAATGGTTAAGAAACGCGTGAGAATCAAATTGAGTTCAAGTTAAGTCAGTGCCTTTAAGGTATACCTTGCCGTGTTAATATGTTCAAAAACAACGTCTTAAGTTGTTCAAATATTTAGGATATAAGTTCTAACAAAGTTTATTATTATTAAAATGCTTTTAAGCATTGAATTAATGATTTGTCTTGTAGTAATTGTATGTACAATATTGGTAATAGCGTTATGTATTTTCAAAAAAATGGGACTAGAACTCCTTCGCTATCCCAAGAGATCTTTATGTGTCACGATTTAATATGCCAGTGCTCTTACAAGTGGAGTGCTTTTTCCATTGGCACACACCGTTGCACGAATGACGTCTCTTTAAGTTTTTGGTTTGTATTTATGCCCCACTTTAATGAACCTATTCCTTTTTTCGTCCCTGAAAAACAAAAGAAAGTTGCGAACGAAAAGAAATTTTTAAAGATCTTATCTCGCTTGTTCGTTCCCTATCAAGTATGATTCAGCTTTCGCATTACGGATACACTCAAACAGGATAGTGGAGCACGTACAGCAGATTACACTTCCTGATTAGCAAAAATCCGTTCTCACTTGTATTTCATTCAAAGACTTCTGTGATATGCACTACAATATTGGGCAAGATAATTTGTATATATTAGTTTGTCGTACTGTGTAGAGTAAGGCAGCAACCAGTTCGACTCTGACATTGCCCTGAAGTAGGTCACAGGAAGATGACCGAAACGTTGGTAGTTCTATGTACAAAGAAGTGGTTTGTCCCAAAAAAACTAGTACGTAAAATCTCAAGACGAGGAAGCAAACGTTTACAAGATAATTCTTGTTTTGAAATTCCTTTTCAAGCGCAGTATTAAATAAAATTGATCATTCGGTATGACGAATCCTAAAATAAATTATTAAAATTAGTTCGGATTTTTCACTCATTAATCTCTTTAATTTATTCGTCATGGTGGATGGATGTGTCAAATTCTAAATCACCACAGTACACACTGGGACAAAATGAGGTAAAATGGGACAAAAGTAGAAAAATCAACTTTTTCTTTTGGGTGTTTGAGTACAATTTATGCGTAGATACGATACTGGGGATGAGCAAACCGCTTTTCTTTCCTATGAAAATATTAATATTGTCAAAATTGGCCATACTGATACTCGTTGTTTTTCCGTCGTCGTGAACACAGTAATTGTAACTGTGGATTACGCATTATTCAAGAGCTCATTACGCGTAAAGTCTGAGAATATCTATGATTATGACTGCAATTTGCAAGGAAATTTTTAAGTATTGAAAATTATTGTCCAAGTGAAATATGATTTATGTATACGTAGCTAAAACGAAGAGATGATGAATGCGTACATTTTAAGATTAGATTGTCCCTCGAACAAATTCTCTTAGATGTACAAAATATGTTGGCAGATGTAAAGTGGGAATCATTTGTTCACCCTTCATAATGTCTGTAGAATGTATATACGTTGAAATAAACTGCCCGTTTTGCCCCTTTCCTACGGATTCTCAGTTAAATATAAGGAAACGTATTCTATGATATCTTACATTATCCTCATATCTACTACCGATAACTTGTGGAGATGCTGCAAGAAAGAAAGAACGATAGGAACTCAGTGATGAAGTACATTGTACATCAAGCATGATTCATTATTGCAAAGTCTGCAGGTAACACCTCCAATGGAACTTCCAGTGCTATAGTAGAGACAGTTTTATAGCGGCCAAACCATGGTAAAATACAAGTTCTCTGCAGACTATTTAACTTTCTCTCTATATAAATATGTCTGACACGATGGCTCCATACACTCGCACAATAAGTTATTACAGGTCGAATTGCTCCGACATATAATTGTCATATGCCTTTTGGTGTCATATTAACTGAAGCCCATCCATCGTAACCCATCGCACATTTTCTTTGCTTTTGGTTGTACATAAGTTATAAGATCTGCAAATAATAATTTTTTATCTATATATTCACCCAAATACTAAACACTAGAAACTAATTATAATCGTCAATTGGTACCGTAGATTATTGGATCTCTTCCTGCCTGTTTTTGTCCAAATACTACTCCAACTGTTTTTGTTTGTAATATCTTCAAGTCATAATTTGTACACAGATCTTCAAACTGTTGTAATATATGTTTTTCACGTTTCTCTAATTTATATCTACTTTCCTCCCCTGTCATAAGCATCATCGGCGTACGCTGCCACTGTTATTTACTCATTCTCCAACGTCAATAATATTTCATTTAATGTTATTATCCAATATAAAGATGTAGAGAGGCTCCCTTCGGGACATCCCTTCCAAATGTCTTTTATTATTCTTTCTTCCCCTATATCCAATACAACATATCTACTTTTGAAAAATCATTTTTAAGCCCTATAATTTATATCGTTTAAACATCTTTGAATAACTTATCCAATTAAACTATCCAATATAGCCAATGCAAACTATCAAAAGCCCCCTCGAAATCCACACAAACAAGAAGCATATACTTTTCTTTTCGATTCCCTATCGCTTCTACCACATAGTTTACCGCATCTTCTGTTCCTTTACCGCGTACAAATTGTTTCTGACTTAAGTTTTCTCCTGTGATTTCCTTCTTTAATTCTCGTGCTATAACCTTATCGTCTAATTTCTCTAATACCGGCAATAATGTTACAGGACGATAAGATTTACAATTTGTTTTATCTCACATTCAATCTTTTAAAAATAGTCGTATAATTCCTATCTTCCACGCAATAGGGTAGTACTCATAATTGTAACAATCATTTATTAATTTCGATATAGCAGTTCCGTATGTTGGAAACATGTTTTGCAGCATCTCATTAGTCAAGTTATCGTAACCATCACTTTTCCCTTTGCTTAATCCTTTTATCATTTCCTCAATCTCCTCCCTATTAACCCATTTTGTATGCCCTACCCCATGTACATTATTTATTACATCAGGTCCATGTCCTAACAGGTCCATTCCCTTGTCATTTCTTCTTTCCTTCGAACGTTCTACCAAGTTACTACTTCATTTATCTTATCTATACCAATAACATAGGTAAACCCCATATATTTTGGCGTATTGATTCTTCTATAAACTCTTCCCAGCTTTCTCTTTTTCTATTCCGAATCCTTGTCTTATATCTTCTTAATGCCTGAATATATAGATTTCATTTTCTTTGTTTCCGTTCCCTATTTTTGTTTTCTTTTTGATATGACGTTCTTGCCCTACTTCATTCACATTTCAGTATTATCAAAGTGATATCCCACCAACTATTCCCTTTATTATATTCTAACTCCTTTCGTGCACAATAAGGTTGCACGTCAATTAACATTGCGTGCTGTAATTCTTCTACCCGCTGGTCTATTTCATCTTCTGCTATTTGTGTAGTAAATTCTTCCTTAATTTCTCGTCCTATCTCATATCTTCTCCGTTCCTCTTTTCGATAATTATGTTCGTATGATTGTCCATTTTCATCCTTTATGATTTCTTGTAAACTGGTTAGGCGATGGTCGCCTGTTATTTCTTGGGACGTGCGCCATCTCGTTAATGTGTGTTTCTTCTCTCTCTTTTACATAGTAATATCAATTATAGATTCCCCATTTTCTGTTTGAAATGTTAATTCTCCATTTGTAAGTATTCTCGAATAGGTCAACTAAGGACCACGGTAACGATAGTTAGTAAGGTTTAGTTCTGTGTGAGTTAACTTATTAGACACATTCTGAATTTTGGGGGAATTTTTGGATCGATTACAGCGTCCAGATATAATTTAGATAGTTGTATCCGAACATTAAAACTGCGGTTGTTAGCCGCATAGGGTGAACTTTTCAAACGCAATAGTTATATGGACTGAGCCATAGAAGCCACAAAATATTATTTCCCCTACCGGGAATTTAACCCGGGATGACTTGGTGGCGAGCGAGCACGCTGACACCGTAGCCACGGAGGGGCTAATTTTCCATTTATATTACATATTACCAAATCCATCCGAAATATGAGCTCTTCTAACATTTCCCCCCAAATATTAGTCATTTTGTCGCCCCATAACGTTGATCGTGTGTTCCAATCGCCTCCTATTGTTATATCTAGATGACTGTATTTCTTTATGATTTTTTCCACCTCTTGGAAAATCTTTTCTTATTGCATATATTGTATGCACACATTTATTACAACTGTTTTCACCTTCCTGCTTAACAAGACAACTTCTACATATTTTATACAATATTGGCCGATCATCAATATTTCAATGTATCAGGACTTATTATTGTTGATTTTCCTCCTTATAAGTATACTGATCTATAAGTTATTGTAAATACATTAAATTTCCCCTACTCATGTACAGCTCTTGTAGGAGACATATATCCACAAAATTGTTTTGTGTGTAATGAATCACCTCTTGCATAGATACTATACTCCCTTGCAAATTTTGTTGTATTACTTTATAACTCATAGTTGGTTTGTTTTCTTAATATATACCTTATCCTCTTATATTCACTGCATATCTCACTTCTAATGGCATGCTTCTTTCCCTCTCCTCATACAACATACGCATTTAGGGGGGTTCTTGTTTCTTCAAATCTATGGCCGATTTATCCGCAACGACTGCATGAGCATGCCTTTTCTAAACAATTCCTGGCTAAGTGGCCAAAGTGATGGTACTTAAAGCAACGTATAAGTTCTAAAAACATCTATTCGATATGATTTTAGCTCAATGAAGACACAACCTATTTTTATTACTTTTTCTCTTAACGTCGGACTTAGTTGTAATATAACATTATCTACCTTTTTTCTCCACGCCCGAAACATCGTATTAATTTTATTTTCCCTGTCTATCTTTTCTTGTCCCCCATCTCCATTCTGTGTTTTAAATAAGCTTAACAATTCTTCCTCCTGTAGTTCCTTTTCTACTCCATATATTATTACACGTGGTAATATCTTTCGTACTTCTCCTACCTCTATAACTTTTTGTGTTGATATTATTACCAGTAATGTCTTCTCCTCTTTTGCATCTTGCAAGTGGACCAAAAGATCTTCTGAACGTGTAGACCTATGTGATAATACATTCACAGTCGCAGAAAGTTTTTTCAAAATATTTTCGACTTAATTTACTAAATCTGTTTCTCTTTATCTTTTCTTTCTATAATTGTTGTTCTATTCCTTTTGTTTCTTTTCTTAACTAACTCAGAAAATGATTGCAACTCATTTTTATTTCTTCCTTTGTCTATTTGATTTATTTTCTCTACTTCTTGTTGTGTCACCGCTACCAGGTACTGTTTTTGAGCCTCATCTCTATCTTCCATCTTTTGTCCTAACGTGTTATAACGCTCATTTATAACATTTATTATGGTTTCCCCTATGTTCGTCATAAGTTGTTTTATCCCTATTTCTATATTCTTTGATATTCCTTGATTTACCCGTTGTGTTGTAAAACTATAATTTTTAAACCAAAATGCTCCCCGGTTAGCCCCCCCCCTTGATTACGGTCTAGACCATAGAAATATACTATCTAGATATTATAGTATATTTCTATGATATAGATCCGCCACAGATACCTAGAAGTATTTGAAGCAAAAGATCAATGATTTACGACAGATAGCACAGTAACAGAAACAGAAGCCAATATGAAATTACAAAGTTTGTTGGATCTAACTGCAGGTAGAATAGTGAAAAGCTTGGGAACACATGAGATCCACGTATTCTCAGGCAGAGAGAGACATTAAGTCCTCGTTAGATTATGGGGGTTTGGTACTGGTCACTTGTTACAGACAAGAATTTGAATCTTATGATTCCAAAGATATAGTTTAAAAAATGTGTTGAAAAGTGAAATATTCAACAACTATGCTCTTAACACAGTAAGATTGTTAATAGAAAAATTATCTTGAATTTATCTTCCATGAAGTGTTCACAAATTGTTAGTTCACGGTGATGAAGGTATAAAATCGGCTCTCCTCCCAAACGGTATGCTCTCGGAAGATGCGTAGGAGACGCGACATAAGAATATAACTTGGCGTTCAGAGAGGAAATCTTATCGTGTTAATACTAGTTCCGATTTATTTAAATTTACTTGTACCATCCGATCCTCTCATCACGTCTCAGAAGACCACGAAAAGCTCAGATTAAGAAAAGCTGAGATCTCATTGTTACAGAAAAGCTCTCAATTTTCGCCTGAAGCAAAATGTTTTCTTATGACTGCAAATTTGACACAAGAAATTGATAATAGCGAAGGTGGTATAGATATTACTGCACAATAAATTTAGTATTGCCATCAAAGTTTTCTACAATTGAAATTAATAAACAAAATCGTCTCTCGGCCTTTCATGTGTGATTTCAAATGAGTTATGATTTTCCAATGCTTTCCAATATTGAAGGAAAACTCGCAAAATGAGGCTGAAAATGGATTTGAAAGTAAGTATTGCTCATTTCTCTTATTAAAAATTACGTTTGTAAAGATATGAGAGTTTTCAGCGGCAGGTATTTTTGTTCCACTTTGGGTCACTCTGTCTCACTGCAGTGAATTGAAACTAATAATACTGAGAAAAAAGAGATGTAAAAATATATGAACTTTGCAGAGACGAGAAACATCGAAAGCAATCAGACATCGTAGTTCAAATTAAAAAATAGATCAAAAAAATTTGAGATAATGTTTTATTTTAAACAACACAAGTATTCGAATAACCTGTTTTCATTATTTTGGATTAATAACTCATTCCTTGTAATGTTTCTACGAGATCATATGATGCGAGTTTCACCTACCTCAAAGTACTCCCTTACTGCATCGTTTTCTTGGAGAAGTTCTTGGGCCGCTGGTTCATCTCTGCAGTACGCAACATGCTTATCGAAGTCCCGTTCCTGCCAACACCAATTCGAGAATTAGATGTCTTCCATTTAAATAAGTACATTAATTTTTAAAGTTTATATAGATTGGGGATGTATTAAGAAATAAAAATATAAAACGAAATAGTGCAAAGAGCACTATGCTTTTATCTCAATGTTAAAATGTAAGTCATCATGAAATTTCATATATATGTTTTACATTGTTATCTACGAAGCACATTCCCACAACACAAATGTTATATACTGCATTAAGTTGATGTGAAGCTGATGATCATGGATAAAATAGTGAAAGTTAACGGGCTACTGGCCGAAACTTTGTTATTTAGAGATGGCTGCGTTGTAAATTATTTAATGAAATCACGTTTTAACTTTACTGATAGTTTCTGTTCTAATTCACGTACCTTTTAAGCTTACAGATATACTTTACACTATAAGATAAACAATAAAGTTTTCAGAAAATTGACTTTTGGCCACATCAGTAAATGTTAATTTGAAAATTGACGTAGAAAAAATTCACATGCGAAAAAAAACGTTCTGAACTTTTGTTTATTTCTTCACCAGTAACATAAATATATGAAGCAAATTTCATAAGAAATGGTTACTTATATTTAAAAGACTATCATGACTATTTTCACCAAATTCCACAATATTAAAACGTTGGATTAGTACTATTTTTAAATTATTGTTTGATGTAATTTATTTTTGAATATCTTTTCGTGTCGGTAAATATTCGTGTGAAACGAAGAGCTATTCCTAACAGTATCAGTCTATTGAACGAATTGTTGGCTATTTAAAACAGTATTTTATTGCTTTAATTGAAGTTTTTGTCGGGTATTTTGGCCACCAACTTACGTTTAAAATTTTAAACGTATTACTTGTTTATCGTCCATTTACACTTTTCTTTCAGAAAATACATACATTACATACTGTGACCTACCGAAGAATTGGAATTTGGTATCACGTCATTCTCATCTTCACAATTGTATGAGAAGAGTATTCAGGAATTTTTCTCTCTACATTTTCATGAACGAAATCATCTAAATTATAGGCCATGACTTTTCTTAACCATGATTTTCTGAAGAAATGTAGTGCGTGTTTTATATCGAAAATCTACACAAGAGAAATCCATCGTATCATTCCTCCATTTGCAAGTCACGTATCCAAATATATTTTATAAATACTTTGATTTGTCATCTTTTTTAAAAAGCAAAATTAGCTATTCCATAATTTTAATGTATGTACATAACTGCATTTTTCGAAAAACAGAAATTAAGCCACAAAAATGTGAATATTGACGGTGGTTTTGGAGTAATTATTCATAAAAAAGGACGTAACATGTAAGGCGAAGTGCAATGACGCGGAAAGAAGTAAAAAGTAACTAAAGTGGTTACATTCAAACAGTATATTGCATTAGATTTTTTGAATTATTTATTGAACATTTACAGATTAAAATTGAGGAATTCGCCTGAAATATAATGACCGAAACACGTTTTGAACTAATAGTTCAAGAATTATTTTCTAAAATGTTACAATTTTTTAAATTATAACAAGTCGTACTATATGTCCCAAGAATATGTAACAAATATTCTACCGCTTTTATTTACTTACTAGTCGAGTTCCTGCAACTTCATCTTCATTAGGTTTGGAATTTTTGAATAAATATTCGTTACTGGATGCTCATTGATATCTATTGAAAATGTTCGTCACATTCACTGGACAGATCATAAAACAAAGCTGAATGTATGAAAAATAAGAAAATTATATTTTCTCTTCACCCAAGCTAAGAAAACATTAGTGCATTATGCATCTTTACATGTGTCCATAAATAAACAAAGAGTTTCTAATAATTTAACGAGAAGGAAGTGCATATAATCACAAAAAACAAATAATCTACCGGAAACGTTCGAAGCATTTGCATCGCTACCTGCAATATACTAAGGTATCACTATTTCTCACAACAACAACAAAAATCGTTTCTGATCAAAATCAACAAAACTACTCATATTCAAAATAACAATGCTTTTTGTTTACGTATTTTTACGGAACTCTTACAATTTAAAGTGGTCTAGTTTCAAGTAGAAAATAACATTAATGAAATGAAAACATGAATTGAGTTAACATCGTCAAGTATTTAATATAAGGAGTTGTGTTGTACATTTTGATAAAAAAATTGCTCTGGCTCTTGCTTTAGTTGAACTCGGTAACTGTACCCATTGAACTGCTTTGTAGTACGTTCAACACTCGGATTGGACCTTTTTTACAGGAATGTTTCTAGTGGGATGTAATATAGTACCTTTAAAGTAGTACTAGCTGTTTAAAAATATTTTCCTAACTTGTTTCTATTTTCAATAGAGTTCCATACTTCGTTCACCCCCTTTGGGGTTTTGGGGTTTAAAAACTTATTCCTGCTTTCCATTCGTAAGTGTACTAAGAAGTCAATTTAAAAAATTTCCGTTTCTCACAAATTAAGGAAAATTTTGATAATAAATCAGTCAGTGAACCGTAAATTAAATTCGTTTAATTTGAAACAGTTAGTTGTAATAATTCATCTTAGTACATAGAGGTCTCGCGAATATGTGTAACCATTACAAAATCCTATCATCATTACAAAATTATCTTCCCATATTTTAGACGTAAAATCTAATTAAGCATTAAAAATATTTTTTTGTGAGTGCCGTAAGATATTTTACTACGCCACGTTTCTTTTTCCTAGTTACTGAACTTAGATGTGTCCTATTGGTAACGATTCAGTGACGAATTTGCCGAAAATTGACTCTATTTGAATCAGGAAAGGTGAAACACAGGAAAATGAAAATAATGGATACAACTAAGTAAACAGAGATTTCGTGATCATGTCTCCAGTGCTGTCATGAGAGGGTCAAAACAGAGAGAAATATTACTGAAAGTGTTTGGAGAGCACATTGCCGACAGCAAAGATAAAATGGTCTTATTAGAAAGAAATTAACTGACATCTGGGACTACGAATCACGAAACACATTAAATTGCACATGAATTGAATGTAACACGTGTTAAATGACATTGTATAATGTTTTAATAATTGGAAAATAACTTGCATATTCGGGAAAATAAAACAAACATTTGGAATGAATCGTGTGTCAACGTTACAAAACACAACAAATATACTTGGAATGCCAAGTACTAAATGTTGTGATGAGAACGGTCACATATGATATAGTGTTCGAATCCTCTTTGAAACAGAAAGAAATAATAAATGAGATAAAAAACTATGTGAATATTAACATATTAGTCCATGCAATATAAAAATAGAAGCTTACTATTTGATCATACAAGTTTTTAACTTCTTAAATTAACTCTTATAAGTTGTTTGATTTTAAAGAAGATATTTGTTTATAGAAGAATGCCAAATACTTTATATAACACAGGTACGTATTGGGTTCAAAAAGTCTACATGGGTTTACAAATACCAGAATATCTGTAATTTTTTTATAAATAATAAAAATAATTTTTTATTTAGTAATAGCTGGTGGGACACTAATGAGTCCAACATCTGGTCCACACCAGGTTCCTTGGGGATTTAGGGAGTTGGTGGTAGCCAGAGACTCAGAGCTCTTCCCTTAGTAGACAAACTGTAGGTAATTTATCTCCGAGGTTGTTGTTCTGGACAGACAGTATTATTGGTTCCTAACAGTAATCTTATTGCAGATATTAATTTATTGATGATACCATTTCCATTGTAATTAATACTTACTAGTCGAAGAAACGTTTTCCCCAGCATTCTCGGTTCGCTGGCATAATACTTAACACCTTCAATGAGCACACTGTGAACAAGAAAGAAGTCAGTGACATTTGACATTTTTTGTTTCATTTCTTTATTTATCACCATGCTTTATTTACTAACAAATTCAAAAAAAAAAAAAAGTTCATGTAATTTTAAGAACTCTAATGAAATATAAAAAGTGTTTAATTGCTACATAAATTATGCTCTAGGATAGCAATCCTGCTTTGTAATTGTAAAAAAGCAACGAAAAATGAGCTAGATGAGGTTTATTTCGGATTCCTGTATATAGCAAACCTTCTGTCTGATCTCCTTAATTTTGCTATTATTTACTGGGTAACACGGTTCGCCAATATCGAACACAGGTGTACCGAATTCCTACCTATTTCGAACGAATTTCGGCTCTTCTTGTTCGGTTTTCCTTAATCTTTTATCGAACATTTTTGAGAAAGCCACTGATTGGCATACTTTAACTGTGGAAGGCATCGGATGGTGTAGTGGTTAACTTCCCTGCGATCAAAGAACGAGTCCCGGATTCGATTCCCGACTCGTCGCTATTTCACCTGGCCAAAAGTTATCACATATCTTCTCCACGTGTGGGTACACGGAAGAAATATGTACATAACCAATATGCAGATCCAAAAACATTAATTTTGAGAAAAATTGGCGAAAATTTAATTTATCCCCACTGATAGACCATTTCTCAAGAATCATTTTCACAAAAGTCTCTAAGAATCCCTCTTGAACTAAGTTGCAAAATGTGAACATTTACGGAATTCTCAATATCTCTGTTACTAAAAAGCGGACTGAGCTCAAATATTTTTTGTTTTCTTTCATTTTTACATAGGTTACAATATTTATTATCTTCATTTCTGTGACGGAACGAATGGTTTTCTAGTATTTATAGAAATTATGTGGAAAAAATCGATTTTTCACAGACATTTTTGTTTTTTGTGAAACATATTTTACATGTAATTTTAGCTATAGCTCATGATTTTGTTAATACATTGATATCAATTTTTATGTATTTAGTGTCAGATACAATCGCCGGAGAGAAGGATGAATGCAATAAGATGTAGAATGCATCATGACCGTATAGCCACCACGTGCACTATCATAATGCGTGTGGCAACTGAAAATATGTTGCATACTGTGAAACAAGTTTGTCTTTTATCACAATTAGTCTTTGAAAAAACTGAAGCGCAGGACACTCGAAATTTTTGACTAGAGCGGGTTCCATTCAATAGACGTGAACAATTTTGAACACAGCTCAATGTGTCGAAACATGACCGTGTAAGGAATTCGATTATAGTAAGAGATAATATGTTTTCATTTCACAAATGTTCACATTTTGCAACTTTGAGGGGGGATGGGGGGTTAGATCCAGAGGGATTCTCAGAGATTTTTGTGAACGCGCTAATGTAGCTTTAGAAAATTTAGCTTTACGCGAAATTTTTACCCATTTAAAATATTTATTGACAGGGCTACAACCTTAACACGTAGGTAAGCATTAAACGAGTACTGAAGTACACAAAGCTTAGTGTGCCGCAAGGCTTTGCTGCCTATTGTGGGGATGTGTCTCAGGTCTTCCGGGGTTAACTTGGTGTGGAGATGGTGTACACTTGTGGAAGATGAATGGGTGGTGTAATGGTTAACATCCCTACGATCAAAGATGGATGTCCGTGTTGGACTCCCGACTTGTCACCATTTTTATCTGACCGACAATTATCACATAAAATATATTTCAAATACAAATTTGGATGACAAATATTGTTGTGTTCTTTGCTAGAGCTCGAAAAGCTAAGGGGAGCAAAGAATGTGATGCGGCGTGAAATTGTGCATCGTATGAAGCGGGAATTAGAGACTTCGGTAAATGTAAAATTAGCCAAATTTGGAGAAACAATTTTTGGCCGTGATGGGATTCTTAGATGTCATTCGTGCGACATTTGAGGCGAAATTAGAGGATATAAAGGTTATGATGGATGTTGAAAAAATTGTAGGAAGAAAGACTAAGGAAATAATTAAGACATTGGATGATTGAGCTAATACAATAAATGAAGTAATCTCCAAGAAAATGCAATGGGGCTGTGATGTGACGAAACTAAAAAATGGAGGTGGACGAGCGAAATCGTTTTGTGTGTAAAGTAATGGAGAAAATAAGGAAATGTATAATGAAAAGCAAAATGAAATACAATGCGTGACACAGGAGATGGACAGGCAGAAATGGGAGGATTTAGATAAGAAAATACAACAGGAATTTGCTGCATTAGAATTACAGAAACAAATCTCTTATGCGGATGTAGTGGGAAATGAATAAATAAGGGCACAAGAAGGGAAGCTATAATAGTGCGTAGAAAGGTGGAAGGAGGATCGAAAATATAGTGCGGGGAAAATTCACGTAGCTGGATAGTTGTACGTGTGGACACAACATGTAAGGCAGCATCTGGGGACTAGTAATTGTTGTACCGAATTCAGTTGGGAAAAGAAAGTTGTGTAGGGCTCGACAGAAATGGAGATACAGGATTATTTTAAAAAAACTTAAGGTTAAACAATAGGGTTCCAAAAGGAAGAAAAAGAAAGGGAATTATTGCATTAATAGCACAACAATTTGAAGATACAGTGGACGTGCAGAGATTTGTGAGTGCAACTCCCATAGTCTATCGGGAAAGGTTCAAAAGGTCAGAGTAGGAGAATTGGGTTTTGGAGACGGACGGAGATAGTATAGCATTATTAACCTTATCTCTTTATTCAACTTTCCTATTGCCACTTAAAATTTTCGCAAGTTAATCCATATTTCAACATCCCGTTTGTCCCTTTTTCCCTTTATATAGAAAGATAGTATACTCTGCACATGTGTATGGAGATAGAAAGAGTTATCGCATAAATGATGAGGCAGAGCCACTGTGTTGTTTCAAATGTTTTAGATGCGAGTATGTAAAGAAGGAATCTGTGGATTTCGTAATCGCCTGAGTCTCAAGTACCGTGAAAGTAACGAAAAGAGAGAAAAGAAAGTGTATAAATTATGTGAGAAAAATATTATGTTCCGTTCACAGTGTCCATGCCAGGTGTTGTCCAGAGTATCAAGCGGGAAAGTGAGTATTACAACAGACAATACATTATTGCAGTTAAGATTCAACAGTAAAATCTTCAAAGAGTACATGTAAGGACGGCAGAATTAGGAAAGTTTACGACATTACATAATTTTAATATAGCATATTTTCAAGAGCAGCTAAACTGCAGAAGTAGTCCATTACATGTGCCGTTAACATTACAAACATTACATCGAAAAGGATCTTGGGCAGCACCGTATATACGTGATGCGGCATCATATCTGATGTATATGACGGATTTATCAGGACACAATTTCCAAACTCTTTTGTATCAAAAGGGATGTGAAGAGATAATAATCGTAAACATGTATTGTTAGTACAGTAAGTAGATAGATAAGAACATCCAGCAATTCAAGAAGATAGTACGTGAATTGAGGGTGTCTGGATATTTTAATATGCTACGATGCGAATCATCGTTCGAGAATGTGGGGGAATAAAAACAAAAAAAAGAGGCATAAAATTTTATAATTAATGTTTGAAGAGAATATGGTACCTTACAACGAATGTGGTGAAAGTACATTCACGAGAAGTTGCGCTTTATCGATAAATATCTTGCACTAACAAACGTATGGTAAATCATGATATCGTTAAATGGCAGATAATATCAGGCGTAGAAAATGATCATCCAGGGATAGAGTTTGTCATAGAGGGAAAAGGGACAAACGGGATGTTAAAATATGTATTAACTTGCGAAAATTTTAAGTGGAAAAAGGAAAGTGGAATAAAAAGTTAAGGGTAATGCAAACTGAGGATGATATAGACACAAATTGAAGACGTGCCGCCGGAGATCTTAAAAGGAACGTATGTGATAGTTTGTGAAAGAATGCAAGAAAAGTTTTGGTGGACAAAGGACTTACGTCTCTGAAGAGACGTAAGAATAAACTCAAGTGGTAGTTGGGTATTAAAAGACAGCAGTGTTACGGAGAAAATTGAGCAATACAGAGAAATGCGACAGGAATTTAAAGCAAAGAAGGAAAATTGAAAGGAGTTCGTGATGAGTCCATGCAAAAATCCTGTTGAGACTTGCACTACAAAATAGGAACGGGAAAGATAAAGAAGAAAACAGTGTGGAATAGTATGAAAACAGAAGGTGTAATGTGTCGTACATGGAAAGAGATCGAATTCAGGATTTTCACACAGAAAGAAAGAAGAGTTTAATCAAGAGAAGGATTGACAGAGGGGACAGGTACCAGAGGAAATAACAGAGCAGGAATTAGCGGATATTGTATGCAGATTGAGAGAGCGGAAGACGTCGGAATATGATAAAATACGTAATGAGATGATTAAAAAAGCATACACACAAATACAGAAGAGGCTTTTAAATATCTTTAATACCTGTATTGCTAAACAGTATTTCCATGTAAAATAGCTTAGTATTAGTGGCCATGTAAAATAGCTGAGTTAATATGATTTTAAAAAGAAAGAAGAGATATCAATAATCCAAAATCTTACCGGCCAATACGTTTAGTGCTAACATTAGGAAAACTTTTTGATAAATTCGTCTATGAAAAATTAGAGAAAAATATAGAGGAGAATAATTGTTTGTGCACACAAAAATTTGGTTTTCAAAAGGGAAAATGCACAGATGCAGCGCATGAGAAGGTACTAGAAATAACAGTCGTGAGAAAGCAGAAATACTGCATAGCTATATTTTGCGATAATGAGGGCTCATTTGATAATTGCAAGATATTATTTGTTAATAGAAACTCATCGGAGAAAGCAAGTACCTAGTTCCGGTATATACTCCTATTTGCAGAATAGATATGTGCTTTTAAGAATTGGGAGAGAAAATCATTTACGAAGGATGACGTGTGGCTGTCAGCAGAGTTCAGCCACAGGGTTCAGCCACAGATATTCTTGTATTTAATTATAGATAAGGACATAGAGCTTGACAAGGAGGAAATTAAACATAGCGTATACTGGTGATTTTAGTGGTAGAGGGCGATAGTTAGAGGAGAGAGCACAGATAGCAGTAATGCACTTAGAAAGAATATAAACAGCTTATGACTGGAAATTATCTGCTACAACGACGAAGTATGTTGAACATGTGAATGACAACAGGAGAGACCCCATTATTAAGCTCTATGTGGCACGAATAGACGAGCTAAAAAGTATAAATATCTTGGATTAGATATTGACGGAAGATTGTTATTCACAGATCACTTGGGACGGGTCAAAAGCAAAGAGAGGGAAAGTGTGGGAAAATAAACTATAGAAGAATTTGGGAAAAAAGAAAAGAAAAGAACAATTATTTTTGCGTTCGCCACCACAAGGAAGTGGCAGGAATGCAGATAAAGGAAAATTTTGAAACTACGATAATTTGTACTTTTCATTTATATTAGATATTTATTTATTTACTAGTGTTAAATAAATAATCATATTAGAGCCTTATGATGACTGTCGGTAGACATGGCGGTCAATTTATTCTTAGCAAAATCAATGAAAAAATATAACAACTAAAGCTCGTCTAAGTGAAGGAAAACGTCTTCAACCTGACAATTATTAATGTCCATACGCCTCCAAATGTAAAAGATGAAATAGATCAGGAATTGTTATATCATGAAATAGAGAGGTGGTATGACATATAATCCTGCCATGACGTTAAAATCTTAATGCTCCAATAGGGATCTTAATGCTTCAATAGGGAAAGAATTCACGTATCAGGGAACAATAGGAAAGTATAGTCTTCATAAAGAAACAGATGACAATGAAGAAAGACTTATCAATCTAGCAAAGGGTAAAAATATGGTCATATCCACTACTTGTTTTATTCACAATGACAGACATAAATAAACGTGGAGAAGTTCAAGTGAGACAGGATATGACATAGACCACTTCCTTATAGACAAAAGAGGGTTCAGTAGTGTCATCGATGTAAGACCTTTTCGAGGAGCTAACTGCGATTCGGATCATTACTTAGTTAAGATTAAGTATCGCGACTGAATAGCAGGACAGGGACTTAAAGGAAGTGCAAAACAAGAAATTTATTGTTGAAGAATTACAGAAATTAAATATAAGAAATGAATATCAAAAGAAGAAATCGGAAGGTTTAGTTCTCGGCGCCCAAGAGAATTGTATAGAGGATGAATTCGTTGATAGGTATCATATACACAGTCGCGCAGAACACTAGAGGTTTCAGTAAGAGTGCAAGGAAGAAAAATTGGATCGATGCAGAAAGTGAAGAAATAGTTTGAGAGAAAGACAAAGTATATAGGCACAAGATAAGAAAGACACACAAGAGCAAGACAGGAAAAATATGAAAAACTTCGTAGAGAAGCGAAAAAGTTGTTTAGAAAAAAGAAGAGAAAGTATAAAGGAAAGTATGAGTACAATTCAAGATAGCTTAAACAACCGCAGTCTAAAAGAAGCTTACGGACAAATTAATGTAATAAAGAAAGGATATAAGCCGAGAACACAGCTTTGTAGGAACACAAAGGAGAAATTATTGGAAATGAAGAGAAAGTTAAAGAAAGGTGGCTAGAATATTTTCAAGGACTACTGGATAAAAGTGAACAACTTGTACACGTCTCAACCAATGAACAACTTAAAGTAACAGAGATAGATATTGAACCACCCTCATATGAAGATTTTAAAGCTGCTTTACATAAATTAAATAACAACAAATCACCAGGAAGTGACAATATCCCCGCAGAACTGCTTAAATATGGAGAAGAGCATCTATGGAAACAGTTCTGATATATTTAAAAACACATATGGATGGAGGAAGTTATGCCTGAAGAATGGAAGACCACCGTCCTGTGTACAAGAAAGGAGACAAACTACTTTGCGAGAACTATAATCAGCCTGCTTAATACTGGTTATAAAATCCTTACTATACTGATACATGGAAAATTAACACCATATGTTGAAAATATAATTGGAGAATATCAAGCAGGCTTCCGTAGAGTAGACCTACTGTAGATCAAACATTCACATTAAGGCGCATATTAGATAAATGTAAGGAATACAATATAGAAGTACACCAAATATTCATAGACTTTAAGCAAGCGTATAATAGTATCATTCGGCAACAACTGTATGATACAACGAAATATTTCAAAATTTCAGATAAGTTGGTAAGGCTGACAAAACTAACGATGTAGGACACAATAGAGTTCAGTCAGTGGTAACACACTCCTTCCCCATAAGTAATGGTTTGAAACAATAAGGTAGCTTAGCACCTATGCTTTTCAATTTGGCTCTGGAAAAAGTCATTAGGTAATTGGATATTGATCCAACGAGAACTATCATTAATAGAATGACTCAAATTATAGGATGTGCAGATGATCAATGCATACTAAGCAGGAGCCAAAAAGATGTCAATCAGCAGTATATTAAATTGGAGGCAGCAGCAAAGGGAATGGGTCTAGAAGTAAATACAAATAAAACAAAAGCTATGATACTGACTCGAAACAGCCATACATTTGAATATTCCATTGGTAACATAAATATCATCGTTAAAATACTTAGGTCAGAGGTCACCAATAATAATGATGAAGCAGCCGAGATTAAAAAGAGAGTGTTTCTCGCAAACCAAGCCTACTTTAATCTGCAGACTTTCTTAAGAAATAAACTACTTGGTCGAAGAAGCAAAATAAAGATATATAAAACACTTATAAGACCAGTATTAACGTATGGATGCGAGACCTGGATTCTGGGAGAAACTCGAAAGAAAAGTTATTCGTATTTGAAAGACAAATCTTAAGAAGGATATTCAGGCCAATACAAGAAGGGGAAATTTGACGGATAAGATAGAATAGTGAATTAAGGGACATGCTCAAGGAATATAATATAGTTGAATACATACAATTCCAAAGACTAAGAAGGGCTGGACATGTACAAAGAATGTCTGATCATAGAATACCAAAGCAAGCGCTCTCAGAAAGAATACATAAGAAGTGACCGAGGGGAAAACCTAAAAACAGATGGGGGGATGCAGTTCGGAAGGATGCTTGGGATTTGCTACAACTGAGAGATTGGAAGAGGAAGTCAGAGGATCGCGAATTTTGGAGGCGACGAATAGAGGAGGTCATGACTCGAACTGGGCTGTAGCGCCACAGAAGAAGAAGAAGAAAAAGTAGAGGAGGAGGAGGAAGAAAAAGAAGTATAAAATGAATAATCGTATTAGAGCCTTGTAGTGATTGTCGGTAGACATGGCGCTCAAAATATTCTTGGCAAAATCAATGAAAAAATATAACAAATAAAGCTCGTCTAAGTGAAAAAACTCGTTATTTGGTCTCTAAATATGATTTGCACTAGACTTACCGAAAACTAATCTCCCGCGTACACCAAATGTGCAGATATATCGAGCTCCGTCCCAACTCCCCTCGAGTTCGGTATGTGTGGGTTTCACGTTGAATCAAAGATGAAAATTTATTTATATTTATTTTGTTGTATTTTTATTAGTATGTTGACAAAACTATATTGATATTCTTGGTACTGAGAGTTAAGCGTGTTTACCGTTCTCTTTTTCTCTTGGAATCTTTTTTTTTTTAACTGATGGAATGAAACGTAGATTATGTAAAAAAAGACCCGCCAATAAGGTTTATAAGATTTTCTTGTTTCATGCGTTAGGATGACAGTGAAACAGATGAAAGGATAGAGAACACTAGGAAACTCACGTGTTATGAAACTCAGCGATCTGCTTGAGGTTAGAAAAAACCTGTTCCTTGGCGTCCCGCACGGCTCGTGGCACGGAGGCGCTGTCTAGAGGCTTCAAGTATTGCTCCACGACGCGCCGTAGGTCGCGTGCAAACTCCTCCTCCGTCTCCACCAGCTCTCGCACAGCCGCTCTGTCGTACACCGAAAAGAAAATATAAGAAAAACCTTGAACTTTGCGTAAACATCCAATAAAATAGTAACTATAATTTCTGGTATTCTTTTCTTACTCCAAACTGTGATGAATCAAAATGACACCTAGATCTGTGATAATCTCATATAATACGAATATGACCGTCAATGTTTCATTTCAATTTGCTCCGTAGTTTTTGTGAGAAACTATTTCAACAATTTTGTTAGAAACATGAGAATGGATACCACAAAAAGAGGTGAGTAGAGAGGGCTGTTTCTCGGGAAATACCAACGAATAATTTTATTCGATCTTCGGTTGGCAAGGCTTACTAATGTTATATTTATCAAATTTCGTGAGATTGTATGAAACAGCCGTGAAGAGGCCAGCCGTGAAGAGGCCAATTAAAGCACTCGACTCTGGGTAAATTCATTTATTTAGATAAACGTGCAGCACCTAGTTCTATAAATAAATAAATTCTTATTCTAATCCCCAAACCAAAAATATATTTACAAACATTTTCTACAAAGAAATTTACAAACAAATTGTCAAAAAAAAAAAAATCCTCATTTTACAATCAAAATTCATTTTCAGTACAGTAAAATTGATATCAATTTAAAATACTGTACAAACTCGATATACTAACCTCTATAATTGCTCGAAGTAGTTACTACATACTGAACTACAAATAATAGATTCTAGTCCTAATAACATTCTTAATCATTTTTTGTATTAAAGAAAATGAATTTACTCTTGAGTCTGCATTTGATACACATGTTCTTAAATACGTGAAGTAATTACGAGTTAAGAGTAGAGTTAAGAAGTGGAAATATGTTTTTTCGTTTTAGGGTTTAATTTATAATCAATTTTAATATTTACCCCAGAGTAAAATTTTAGAGTTAACACACTGGGAAACAAATTAATACTATTTAATAAACGTTTCAAATTATCGAATGAGGATGTTTGAAGAGACAATGGAATAGATGTAAATTTGAATGTACAATATTGTATTCTTAGTAACTTCTTAATGGTTTTAAGTTTAGAAAAAAACTAGAAACGTTTCAAAAATCTAAAAAATAACCCTTTAAGATGTCATCGCATCAAAGTTACGAGTAAATATGGTTTCATATTAGACTCTATGACTTCTTACAAGTAAAACGAAAGTTACTGCGTCCACTTCATCATATACGTTTCGTTGTCAGATTCCTCAGCTTGTTTCTGTTTTTCTCGTAACATAATAGATGTTTATCATGATTAAATCACTCGTAAAAATAGCTTACAGAATGCATTCATCACATGTAATGACACATTTAAGAGTGATATTTGTGCCAGTATTGACAAGGCATATCTCAAACGTACACACATTTGCCCGTCGAGATAACTATATAGAGACAATTCTCACTCGTGACAATATGTAGAGAACATCCGTCAAATCACAAGATTTCTCTTGAGAAGATAGATTCGTCCACAGGACATGATACAGATATCTTATCATACGCCATAGTTATGATAAGGGTACCATAAGATGTAACGTGGTAAAACTCGAGCTGGGATTTTCCGTTAGGAATGAGAGCGTCCTTATAAATGAGAATCACTAGAGTTTAAATTGCTATCACTTGCAACTTAAATACTAACTACAAAAGATAATTATTTTTCTTTGAGTTAGTCTTTTGCCTTTAAAGAAAGAATGTTTACAGACATAGGCCAATTTTGTCCCTAGTTCATATTTATCAGGATGATAGATGACGTGAATAGTAGGGAAGACCGGGGTTAGTTGTTTCAATATTTTATAATTTTAAAAGAGAACCACTGCCAGTACTTCAACGAAAAACATTTTAAAATTTGCAGTAATTATTGAATATCTAAAACATATTAGTTTTAAAACAATTATATATCAATAATTCAAATTTCTATACATCATTGTACATTGTAACAACTTACTCCACAATTGGTTGTTACATTTGATGAGTCGAGCTGTTACATAAATATTTAAAGCAATAAAAATAAATCCAATACGTTTAACTGTTCATTGTGTACCTTTTACAAAAACGTGCTTGTGATACTTGGCATTAAAAATTAATTTGAATGCAATAATTATTCTGATGTGCTATCTTCACAATCATTCTCTAATTTACAGTTCATACAAATGTATGGTCAAAGAAACGCCACGCATCTGTTGCGAGTCTATTGGATACAAATAAAATATTGCAGCTATTTTGAAAGTGTCCTGGTTTTTAATACAGTTCAGCGAATTCAATGCATAAGCGGAATCATTTTTATCTTCATCCATAGACACCTATTTTGAGAGTATTTTATTTATTTCGTCTGAAATTTGTTGCTCTTTTTTTTGCAGTGAGTGACCTTTTTCTCTTTACTCGTTGTCATTTTTATCGATTTCGATTGCTAAAACGGGTGAATCCGTTAAGATGGCTTTGACCAATGGTTTTTGCTTTTGGATTACTTTCCTATCCCCAGCTACAGGATCATTAATATATGCAGCATTTCCAAGAAATAACTTTGAGATAAATAAAATTTGAAAAAATAATGATTATTTAACTATTAAATTAATGAAGTTACAAGACGTTATTGAACTGAATCTGTAACAACTAACCCCACTGGAATTGCAACATTTTGCCCTCTTTCATATCCTGAAACGTGTGAATGGAATAATATTGTTGAATAAAATAATTTGTCACTTATCTGGAATCTAGGTTTTCACGTGGCACTGAATTTCACAAGTGTCCAATGGTTTCGTTACCAATTAAAAAATACAATTTAAAATAAAAATTACATCATCAATGTTATCGGGAGCTCAAAGTTGGAGCCAATTAAATTAAAATTAACAATTTTTGTTTTTGAAGCATTTACTGTCATTAGTTTTTTAGACACCATTTACTTAGCAATGATGTCATGTATAAAATCAGAGATTTGACACTAGTAAAGGAGAGTATTACCAGCAAATGCAGTAATTTTACCACAGAAGGATTCCAATAAATAATTTATGAAAAAAGAAAATAAATCAGCTAAGATTACATATCCCCGCGGAACACCCATTTTTATTACTTTTTCGTCTTTCATGCAATTCTTTACTGTTACTTGTTGCGTTCTGTTCTCTAAAAATATTTGAACCACTTCATAGCTGGGCCTCTCACTGCAGCTTCGAGTTTATTAAGCAATCTAGTGTCTTTGAAAATAATGGTGTTTTTACGTTGAAAATAATAGGTGGTGTTTAGGTGGATGTATTAGCACAAAATATTAATTCTCATAAAAATCGTCATCACAAAGATTGAATGGAGATAGAATTTGCTCTTTTTACATATGATATTTTATCGCATAGTTAAGGAGATAATGTAAATTGAATAAAACGCCATAATTCACTAACCGCTCTACTTAACAAACCTGCACTGTCCCACAGTTTTTTGTATTTGAACTGATATATACATAAAAATTTGTTTAAATGATTCTTATAATAAAAACATTGGTTTTATTTTTGTGTCATTAAGTGGTAAGTGTACAAATTTTTGTTAACAGAGTTCTCCTATGCTGTATTCCTTAAATGGAGAGAGTAATATATTCCAGATTTTTCAATAGGCTTAAGTCACATGTGTTTTTAAGGACAGGTAAGTCTACCATTGGTATCGGTTAGTGTGGTATGAAGCAGAGATTTTAAACTTGAATATTCAGACCAATAAATCTAATAAAACATAAGGCATCGGATCATGACACCAGTCTAATAAACTAATTTTCTCCTCTTTGCTTTAATGTGAAAATCGCGTTTTAAAAGTATTAAAACATTTATTTGTGAATTTTAATTTTGAACTTCGTAATACAATTATTATTTTTCCAAAACTTGTTCATTTCTTTCTCCAAAAAGCAATTTGTCAGAATGGGAACATTATTGAAATTTGTTCATTTTTTTATTGGTGGAAATAACACTTCAAAAACGTGTAAAACTGTTCAAGTGCACCAATATTGAATATTAATGCATAAATGGTATTAAATTTATTCTTTTTCTTTGACTTCGATGTTAATTACGATTTGCCGAATATCAGAATTTTTAAACATGCTCCCCTTAAAAGATCGATTCAATTACTGATAAGGACACATGGTTGTAGTAAATATATTTTCTTCAATCCACTAATCAGTG
Organism: Laupala kohalensis; assembly: GCA_002313205.1. Classification (NCBI taxonomy): domain Eukaryota; kingdom Metazoa; phylum Arthropoda; class Insecta; order Orthoptera; family Trigonidiidae; genus Laupala; species Laupala kohalensis. The sequence goes on along the minus strand of NNCF01127117.1, from coordinate 311,684 downwards.
ACGTCGGGATTCAAAAAAGAAGTTTAATTCTATATTTTCAATTATTGTTAAGAAGAGGATTCCTTTTCTAAAAATATTTTTTTGTTCAGAATTTCTGAAGGCTAGAGAAACTGGATAGAAAGAATAGTAAGTTATATCAATCCATTCTGCAATGTTTTGGTACTAACTCGATGAACTAGAACCAAAATGATAATTCTTGAATAAAGTTTGATACTGGCCCCCAAAATCTTTCGAAAATTTTTACCGAAGGAAAAAGTTTATACATTTTATAAAATTCACTGGATGATATTTCATTAAATGTTTACATAATAACACAATTTACCGTGTTATGAACAATATGCACAAAATGTATAAATAATAACAACAACCAGAACCCTTGTTTGTTATCTGTGATCCAGAAGTAAAGCTCTGCCTGAATACTTACTCCCTTCGCTGCTGTGCAGCTTCGGGCGCCAAGGTGTCTGCACCGGATGATGAGGCGTCGCCCATGGCGTCGTCAGCCGTCGCGTCGCCCGCGAGCTCCAGGATGCGCGCCGGCACGCGGCCCTCACGACCGTCGAGGGAACGCACCAGCCACCTGTACTCACATTCGCAAATTGTAAGATGTTTTATGTTTAGGACAAACGATTCTATCTTTTGAGGACTTCTTACCTCCCTTCAAAGCTCAGTTCCCACAGAAGTGTGTGGCCAGAAACCGGGTACCACGTCGGTCACACCGACATAAAATTATTCTCCTTTCCTACTGCCATTTAAATTTAAAAGATCGATATTAGGCTGCAGTTCATCATTTTTGTGTATTCTGTGATAACTAATCGTATTTCCAATGACATTATGTTCCCTTCAGACCACATGAGGTGAACGACACACCTAGAGGCGGGGGTTAGGACACGAAAAACTATAAGGATTTTACGAAAATTCACCTCTAAGGGAGTGAAATGAGAAATTGTTTTCTAAAACCTTTTTCTCAATTACATCCGTGAAAATAAGGGATTGAGAATGCACATTAATACTAGCAAACTTCCAACGTCAATGAATAACATTCTCACTGGATATCAATGGGAACGAGAGAAAGGAAAAAGTTTCAGACATATTCCAAAATACGCGTGAGCAAAGCCGTACGGACTCAGCTAGTACAGTACTGTCAACATTACTGTCAAAATTACAAGTTCCTATCTCTCATATTTTTTGCTCTGCGTTTATGAATAGGTGAGTCAGTCCATTACTCAGAAACGGCGTACAGATATTCTAAAAAAACGTTATTGTAAGAAATCTTTCATTATACTAAATACAGTCCATGGTTTTATTATTATATAGCCATCAGAGCCAAAACTGTGCGCAAATTTCATGAGAATCGGCTGAGAAGAAAACATAGTAGGCAAGAATTGAATCAAACCACAAGTGAAAGCCACAAACAAATATTCAAGGGAAACTAAATAAAACCGCTTAAAATCCTGGAGAATATTTATTTTCTACACTATTATAGGAGCAATGTGATATTAAATGGGAAGATTCCGTTTTAATGCTACCTGGCGTCGGGTAGGCCCCGCTGGCGAGGATCTGCATGTCGGCGACGTGGTCGAACAGAGATTTTGTGTCGCGCCGCTGATGTGTCCAACAGAGCGATGTCATCCTCCGAAGGGGCTTCGAGACGCGCGCGTCTGCAACAACACATACCACACTCTCAACTGATGCATCTAGTTCACTCCACGATCTCCGAATTCCTAAATTGATGCCATCAATTAAAAATATATGATAAAAATTGTAATATTGTCTATGTTAAAGAACAGTATAATGTATTCAAGTCTACACGTAGAGTACAATTACAAGGAAGGGATGTTAGCAGCCATTTTCGAATAAAAACACGGAAATCTCGTTTTGGCCAGAATTTTTATTTCAATACGTTTTTAAATACATAAATAAACTTTATTGTAAAAAAAAAGTTGAAAACAAACTGCGTACGATCACGTGGGGGATAATCAACTAAGTTACTCTCTGGTGACAAGTCAGGGACAGACATCAATTCCGATCAAGGGTCCAAGAACAGTGGCGGATTTAATACTTATAAAAAAAATTAATAAAATACGAAGTTATCATTTTATTTTTCCAAAATGAATTATAGATATATGTGCAGTCAAAATTCGAGATTAATAATAACCAAAGTATAAAATGACATTCCCGTCTATGGAAAATCCGCCACAACATCGAGGAAAACCGGGGAAAAACCTGGACCAGGATGAGGTTTCGACGAAGAACGTTGTCTTCGTCAGGGGTTTAGTGCATAAGTAATGTAACACCAATAGAAATCCATGTCCAACACCATAGTCATTAGCACAGTGTATTAGTGTCTTTTATATTGTGTGAGTAATGGAATGGTTTTGTGGTGGTTATGGTATGTATATTGCCTACGTTTCAAGTAGCAATGTCAATTTATATTCAAAATTCACTACTAACATATTAAAAAATGTGATATTACTACTGAAATATTAGGAATATCTTTGAATGTAAATGGTTCAAAGAAAATAAAACATTAAGCAGGAATGATTAATTCCTACCACTCTCCATCACGGCAACAATAGTTTGAGAGCAGAAAACAATATACCTCCGTCTCTAAGTAGTTGATTGTTGAATTGACGTTTTATGTGATTAACCTCGGCATATATTTATTATCCTTAAATATTTCCAAGACGTACATTTCTTAAAACAAGTTACTTCAATGCATGAATTGACAATATTTCATGAGTAATCAATAACCTTTTAATTTGGAAAATATATCGGTGGCTGTCACATTCACATTCATTTCTTTAAAACAAAGATTGATCTCTGCATGTTGTATGAAAAAGTAATACATTGTACGGATGATATTTCACAATTCCTGTATTCGCAGAGAAGCCAGAAGAGACGTCATAACTCGTCAGTGGACACAGCACAGCTGTCACCATTACACCCATCATACAAAATACAGTGAAGCGAATATAATGTTATCAAATTATCGAGTGCTAAAAAGAATTTACAATGAAGTACATATTTCCATGATTGTGCCTATGTAAAATTATTATTTAAATTCAGAAGAATTTGCAAAAGTAATATTCAAGTTGTCTTAAAAACCTACAATTTGAACTGAAATAATAAATACTTCACAAGAGAGATTATGCTAAATAGTTTAGTTTTTTTTGTTATCTCTTGCCGAATTAATATTCTGTGTGAAATCGTTACTTTTATGTTGATAAATTTGTTATATATCTTTTGTCTTTAGAAGTTATGATGTAAGTATGCCATTTCCTAATAACGTGACTTTCACTCATATCAGTGTATGAGATCCGATGATGTTTATAATTGGTTCACAACACGTTCAATAAAGATATGTCAGCTGGAAGTCGTAGTGTCTAATGGTTGTAGCACACATATTTTATTTGCAGACATTTTGATGAAAAAACGTAGCAATAATATAGAAAGTTTTAGTTGTTTTCACATATCAAAGAAATCCAAGTACGCCTAATTCAGATTACTCTGGAAACAAACCCGCCGCTTGCAATCTTTTACAGGTGACATTGCAATTAATGAATTTAAGGATTTTCCACACTAAATCGGTCTTGTTTATCGAAGTGTTTAAATCAGAAAATTCTCACAAAATGATAAACATGAGCTTAAATGTAGCATACATCTTCAATTTTTACAGGGAAGGAAAATGTCGGCTTTCAGGAAACATTGCAAATTACGATTACATGTGCACATATATTTCAACAAGGAACACACGAAGAAACCAAAGGTTCAAAAATTACGAAAGTACCACCGATCTTAAAAAAATTTAGGATAAAAACAACAGTCTTATCTCGAAAATACGTTTTTTGAGTGAACATTATCAGGAAGGGAGTTGTCTGAAATTTCAAAGGAATGTCTTAGATACTCAACCCGTACGGACGCTTTCTTACATTAGATATTGTTTAATTGGAATATTATTTGAAATACGAGTAATTAAACCTGGGCTGCGCAGTATGAAAAACATTAAGGCGAATGCTTTGCTGGCTCCAGAAACCACCCTTTTAACATCATAAAGATGTTACAGAACTTCACGTAAAAAATTAAAAGGATGATGGAGCACATTAATAGAAAAAAAAGATCATTCGTCACTGATCGAAAATGTCCCCGAAGGAGATATAATGACACAAAGACAGAGTAAGAATACCAAACAAAACTAGTGATGCAAAACCATTGCACATACTTTATCATATACGTTTCTCTGTCTGCAGCATAGAGTGAGAAAAAAATCGGTTGTGAAAGGGTTATTTCTGGCGTGGTCCTCTATATTTTGGTCGTCCTCCTGTCGCTCAAAGTCGCTAGATGAACATATTACTGTCCTTTATTTGAAATAAATTTAAGAATATTATTTCAAAACATATTGCGATATCAGTCTCATAAATATCGTGAAAGTGTAATTTCGTTGTAGGCAGAAATTGATGTATTTTTGTATCTGCAGTGCGTTTGCCGTCCTCCTATGTATTTTATCATTATCATATCTTTCATTTCAGTTTACGAAAAGTGTACGTCTTTTTGGTCCATTTACACTGCTAAATATTATTCAAGCTTCTTGAAACAGTAACCTAATGTAGCAGACAGAAATTACTATACTGTGGCAAACTTTCAAGAGAAATACCGCTAATGCGGATGTAATGCACAATTGTACTTTACTTACCGAAAATTTAGGCAAAATCGTTTGAGCCGTGTTTTGATAAACATTCATATAAAAAAAATAGAGCACGTGTATCGACAACAAGTAAATTCTACCGTAAATATGAAATGCGAATTAAATTGATTAATCCATTTACTCAGAATCGCTGCGCACAGATGAACAGACGGATGAACGTTATGCCAAAAACCACTTTTTCTGAATCAGGGATCGCCAAAATGAATATTTCCGTCGATATCTGGCCTTCGAGTTTTTTTCACGATTACAATACTTTAAGTATACTGCGTATATGAGAACGTAAAAATTGTGTTTAGATCTTTCTATTAGTGAAATTGAGGAAGTGATATAGGTGATCAAAGATCGACGACATCAAATTACGACAAATTTCGGTCCATGTACTGCGATACAGGTTTCGCTCCAACGCACCGAGGATTGCAATACTCCAGTTCTTGACAATCTATGCGACGCCGCGGTCGGTGCGAATCCTGCATCGCTGCTAGTGAGCAGAAAATTGAGTTGTACTTATGAATGGAGTTCAAAAGACTAATAATCATGAACTCTGAAAATGTACTTAAATCATGAAATATAATACCTCGATGTAATTGACTATATCTCTGTCAATTATGAAAAAGAAAATGGAAGAAATTTTTACCAATGAACATTCAATGCATTTGGATATTTTTCAAACAACAATCATGAAAATACGTTATATTGTATTTTGAAAAATTAATTTTCAAAAAAGTAGCATTTTCCGTTTTTGAACTGAAAAATGGTCTTCGTCAGACAAAAATAATATAATAATATGGTTGAAAACAATACAATGGATTCTGAACTTTCCGTATAAAACACTATAATGATCTTCATGAGAGTACTTTTTAAGCATTTTGCATTTTTCTGTTCATATAGGCTTGATTAATGTCAAAACAGACAATGGTAAAAAATGACAAAAATATGGAATCAATGGGCATAAACCTCATTTTTCGACGTAATTAACTAGAAATAAATGTTTTTGTTGAAGTTCGCGATTGTCAACTTTTTTTTGGCCGATTATACAAAGAATGACCCATACGACTTCCAAATATTTCTTGAAGTGCTCTTATTATTTCGTTTACGGAATTCCGAAATCACGGACCACTGAAATCCTTACATTGACCTATTGATCATGAAACATAATATTCTATCACACTGAATACTATATTAGTGTTTCAATTATAATTATTTTTCAAGTATATTGCTGTATTATAATGAGCATTCTTTTCTGATGATCTGCTACTTCGTGTATTAGTTTTATAGACCTCTCATTCAGAATCAGAACCTTGTCGTCCCTCCATAGAAAACAAATTTCATGATTTTCCATGAAATTATCACTTGCAGAAAAGAGCATCAATAAGCTCTTTCAATTTTCCCTGTAAAGGGTTGGTGTCTAGTGAAGGAAGGAATATGTAATGTACAAAACAGAACAATGCGACAAAAGTGCATACGGAGTACTCAATGTTGAGTTTTCCGGAATATCGTTGGGAAATTGTTTAAAACCAATTTTTTAAATTTTTATAAATAAAAAGAGTACGACTTGCACTTTGAAGCTCTAGGACACAGTAACTAACATAAAACTTCCAAACACGGATGAAATATTAACAATGTGCGCACGGATTAATAGAAGAAATACGTACGCGTTACCCAGTTACCCTTTTGTTCGCCCTGAGACTCGAGATTTTTGGCCAAAATACGGATTGAGACAGCTGTTTCGTTGTGTATATCACTGCATTCGGATACATAGATTTTTCGAAGTCTTAATACGGAAGAAGCATTATTTATAAGTCAAAAAATGAATTAATTGTCATTTTGAAAACTACCCCCTGATTGGTGAGTTAAAGCACGAAACCATTGCACGTACTGCAAAAATTGTGTTTATCTTTTTTGTTGGAAATTTAATGAGACATATTTTGTCTTATAGATAACTTTCTAACCGTTTGACGACAAAACTGCAAATACCGCGAACCTAATGGATCTTTTAGGGATGCGTTGCTCCGAAAAATTTTGGGGAGAGTTAATAATCGTAAACAATACTACGTTCTACACCTAATCACCAAGTTTCATTTTCCCCCCTAAGGGTCTCTTTTTCGTCTAATTTTTTATGTACTCATTTGACAGTATGTACAAATAATCACTTGTACGTAAAAATGCGTATTTCACACATATGTCTACAAGTTGTTTGACAAAACTCCATCATAGAATCCTACTTGTCCGAAGTGCGAAGCTACTGCAAGGAAATGAATCGGCAGCAAGTGCCTTGAGGAACAGGACCCGTTGACTGGGATAGTAGTAGCAAACAATGTTTCCGATGCTGGCCACAGTTCAGTTGGAGAGATGATGCAATGTAGGTGGTGCAAATAATGTCATGAAACCTAACGGCTATGGAGGTGGGGTTCATCGAGAGATAAGATTTTAGTTCAGATATTAGAACACTGAGAGATTTCGTTCAGTCACCTGCCATTATCCAGGTGAGTACCATTGCCCACTAGCTCCATATAATATACAAGGTAACTCGCATACTAATCAGTGCTATTTTAAGAGAAATTTATTAGAATTCACACAGCTGAAATGGTTTGCGATACTTTTTAACTGTTTCAAATACCAACGTTAAATGTTTACGGATGCTCGTTGTCTATTATAATGTTGCAGAATGGTCGAGACTACTCTTTCAGTATAAGGCATTCATTGCCGGTGGCTCTTTTTGCAAAATAGTCTTCGTTCGTCTACAAACTATAATTTTAATTTTTCTAGAATCGAAATATCTTTTGTATTAAGGTATCAAATTATGTGTTTAGTTCGTGTCGCGAAATCACATGTGGTAGGGAAAGGAAATTATTCAAAAATTGCTATTAATTTGTACTAACTCAATTAAAATTTACCATTATTTTATATCGAATATATACTGTCAATTAATCGTTTAATCCAATGGTCAATTAGCGCTTCAACATAACTGAAATTTAATTAATCATGTTACGTCGAATGAAAATGGGAGACGGGACCGGGGTTCGAATCCGGCACCTTGAACTCAGCGCGCTGTTGCGCCTACCGACTGCGCCATCCCGTTCGCCTCCCGGGCCCATCTACCATTCTCATTCAACTTGTGAAACCCTAAGACCTCTGAATGGTCTCGTAGAGACTTCATTCGACGTAACATGATTAATCTGTTACCTGGCGGTGAGGTTCACCGCAATCTAAGAGATTTCTATGAAATTTAATGTCAACCTATTGTTTCGTAACTAGTATTAATTATGTTAAAATGAAATAAAATGTGTGTACATTATTAGCATTTAATTAACAGAAATTAAAAGTAACAGGAAATTTAGTGATTAGAGCGAAGTTGATAAAAAAATTCAAGAAGATTGTATTGCAGAAAATATCTAGATTTTTTATGACTGTGAATCCTATTTATATATAAACGCAGAACATCACATTATAAGATTATATTATATAGAAATTACTCAACTTTTCTGTTCCTCATAGAAGACCATAAGTGAGAATTTTATAAAATTATATATACATTTATATATAATACGAACAATCATATTTAAATTAATTATAAACAAATAAAAAGAGTTATAAAATTTGAATATGAACGTTCAAGTATCGCGAAGAAAGAGACTTTCAAAGATCGTAAAGAAATATTCATAGTGAAAGGGGGGAGACACAGTCTGCGCAACGACAACTTGCGTTAGAAAAATCAATAAACCAAAGGTGATTGGAGCGGAGAGGGGAATCGTGCTATGTGCGATGAGGTATAGTCATATATTAGGTTGTGATTGGCGACAAGAGGCGAGATTTCACCCTGGCGCCGCCGCAGCTTGTGGCCACAAAAGTATTATGAGACACGGGTGTGTGACGGGAACACGCGAACGGTAGATAATAATTATTAGAATTATTACGCGGAAATTTACGAGAATTATGACGTGAACGCGTGTAAAGTAGAGATCTAATATTACGAGATTATTTTACGTGATGAAATACGGAGAGACAAACGTGAACGTGATGTAGTTTCGTGAACCCAGTGAATGAAGCCAAGTAAAGAAACTATACGAACAGTTTTAAGTGAGACACTTTTAAGTGAGACGCAACAGAGATAATTCGCCGAGCAAGTGATGTACTCGGGAACTTAAAATTACAGTTGGATACGTGGATGGGGTAATCGGTGAGGGAAATCGACCCTATTTCATATTACGCTGTACGAGGGTGAGATCGCGACGGTCCTTATACGGAGGTAGTAATATTCGTGAACGCTGTAAGGAGGAGAACATAATTTTTCAGAATTTCAAATCGGCAGCCAAGAAGTGGGGGAGCAGGTCCCTAAGCATAGCTTATACCGAATTCCATTCTTCTTGAGTGTTTTGTCGAAAGGGGTTAGTCGCCAAAGTTCCAACATGGTTATGGTACCTGGACTGTCAATATAATCGCCAATGTCCTTTGCTCATGCGTATGAGTTGCTGTGACTTAAAACGTAGTCGTGTTGACATAAAAAAAGGAGGCGAACAGTTGGAGCTCTAAAACTGGGGATTGGAGATTGCAGACCGAAGGAGTAGCAACAAACTCAACGCAACGATGACCTTGGCGTGCATGCCATGCTATATTGTCGGTTGGGAAAAGGAACACCGCTTCAATGAGGCGAGCTGTTGAGTACGTAAAGAGAGTGAGAATTGGCAAGGAAATCTACCTCTGATTAAGATAGGAATTATTGATAAAAATTTGTGATAATGGAGGAATTAATGAAATGAACTTGATGTAGGAACGTTAAAGTGATTGGTTTAAATTTTGTGACTTTTTAGAACTGATACTTTTGTATTATTGAAGCAATTGAAAAATAAATGTGTAAATTGATTAAGAATCATATTAAACATTGTGTAAGCATTTAAGAAAAATTCTGATCTATGTTTTCCATGAGCAACACAAAAGATAATTTTAAAGACTCAAGTGTTGCTTCTACAAATCAAGAGACGAGAGGTTTATTCAATCGTTTACATGGAAATTGTAAACAAGCAATTCAAATAATTAATAAGTTGAACTTATGTGTCAATAAGGTAATGATAAATGTAGGGGTTAAATTGTAAATTGTTGTCAGACATTAATATTTTTAAGGAATTTCACAGTAATTGATTGAGGTGAAGAGTTATTTTTTGTATTAGTGAGAAAGTTGAATAATAATTCCTTTGAGTCGTGGAGTAATAAATATTTTTGATGTTAATAGAATTAAAGTGTAAAACAGATTGAAAGAATTGAAGAAGTAGCGTGTCTTCTTCTTTATAATTCAAAAGCTCGTCATTCGTGACGAACATTTTAAAACAGATATTACATTGTGTCAGCTTCCTTTTTTTCATAAAGGTCTTTTTTGTTAACCGAAATACAGTATCATTTCACGACAAAAATAAAAAAAGAATATATAACTTCTTTGTTTAAAAGAACTGAGAGTTAGAATTCCGCGTCGCGGGTGTTGCAGGAAGCAGGATGCAGGTACAGTGGCAGAGGAGCATTGCGTTGCTAGTGACTGTGCTAGCGGTGGGGAGTGGCGAACTGTTTCCAGCACGGCCACCGACTTCACCCGACCGTCCTCCAAGTCCAGTAAGCGACGAAAATCCTTCCAGAGAAGAGTCAGCGGAGGATTACCGTCTACAGTCTCATATCAAGCCGGAACACTATGATATCACCATTAAACCAGACTACCCGAATTCACCATCTGGATTCACCATTTGGGGAATACAAACGTTTCATGGGAAAGTGGAGATAAGGGCTAAAGTTGAAGATGAAACTGATAAAATCGAACTTAACGTAAATTACCTTATTGAAATTAAGGAATTATTCGTTTCTGAGGAGGGAGTCACTACCACGACAACAGACACTACGGAAAATACTACTCCTGAAATCACCACTCCTGATACCACAACCCCTGCTACCACC